>JARFXV010001562.1:0-210070 GCA_031761425.1 Cosmopolites sordidus
ATCATGGATAAGTGTTTTTCATGAAATTCCAGGCAACCATTCCAAAATGTCCTGGTCCTCGATCGATTTGAAATTACTTCTCTTATGATCAAGAGAACATCATTTAAAAGTGTTGGTAATTTCTCAATAAGAAACTATAGTTAATTGTCCGTATTTTATCTTATGGGAAGAACATAAGGACCAAGTACCCAATCATCCATCATTATCGAAGTTAACCCAAAAGTTCACGGAAAATGTATTCAGAAAGTTAGACTGCGTATTGCTTTGGAATTTTCTAGTTCCTAGCTATGCCGGCTTCTCTGATTTATAATTTAACCTCTTGTAAATAAAACTTCTACTATCCAAAGACTGTTCTGTCGAAATAAAAATGTGGTCGAGACTATCGTAGGATTCAAGCAGAATAAGCTAGACGGCAATGGAGTTCAAAATTAACCAAATATTGATTTGTAGTAGTTGTTTGTAACTGTCTACTAAGTCGACGTACATTGGTAGCTGGATCTCTAGTAATACAATCTAGCACGTGTTGATCTAAATCTGTAATCAGTTGAAATAAACGTAAATTGAACGAATATTCTCATATGTTTGAGAAAAAATCGGTAAGGGAACATATGACGTTTGATCTTCTCCATTTGAAACTTCATTTTGCTTCTTCTTGTATCAGGTGAGTTGTTGTCTCTTTAAGAACTCAATTGTTGCTTCTCACAAGACCGGTCATCTCTTAACTTAACTTCTAAAACTTAGTTTTCTCTGTAAAAAATGTCTTTGTCTATGTCTTTGAATTCTTGCTCCCAAATATTAATAGTTATCAAATACTGATATTTTCTGAAAATTGTTGAGTATAAGATACTCTGTTTATTTTCTGATCCATAAATACTTTATGTTTGCAAAATTCCTTGTCAAACCTTATCTTTCGTATTCTTGCTTAATGTTTCGAATCACTTACTAGAGATCAACTTTATGTTGATCTATCGAAATTGAGCCTTAAGGGACCAAATATAGTAAAAGTGTATGAGGGTAGAGTGAAAGGTCACATATTTATCTGACGGATGACTATGTGATCGCTATGTACGTTTCTAAAGAGTAGCTGCCTTTCTGCGAGGGTTGCTATTTATGTATCCAAAAGTGGCAACTATTTGTGTTGTTTAGTGACTTGAAAATTCCATCTCATTCAAAAAATGGAATTATCTCGTAAGCATTTTTGTGTTATAATTTACTACAACTTTCGACGTGGATTATCTCAACAACAGTGTATCGATCAACTCACTTTTGGTGATGAAGTACCATTTAAAATTGGTGTATTATATCAGTATATCACTGATTTAGTAAATTCAATCATGGCCGTTGTTCGTACACGATTGTCCAAAATCGGTTGTTGTGCCAGAAAATATCTATACTGTGTTCGAACTGATAAAACATGATCATCATGTGGCATTCGGTGAGATTGAAGCATCCCTGGGCCTTAGTATGGCAAGAATACACAAGAGTTTACATGAACATTTAGTCATGAAAAAGATTTGTAAGCGTTGGATTCCGCATAATTTGACAATTGCTCAAAAAAAGTCTCGCACCGATTGGTGCAAAGAAGTGCTCAAAAAAATAGAATCGTGATGCCCTAAAAGTCGTGTATATTATCTACATATAGCCTGTACAAAAATAAAATCGTTGCAAGTTATCGATGACGCTATTGATCAACAGCAGAAATACTACTACATAAATTAAATAATAAAATAATCAAATGGAATGTATTCAATAAATTTCAAATTTAGAACTGGATTCGGTTGGCAGAATATGCGTCGTTGCTGAGTTTAAAATTTTTCGTATTGATATTTATTAACACGTTTGAAGGTTATCCCATTTGTGTCTGAACGTTTAACTTTCGTTTTTTGGTTTAGGATCAAAAACAATTCTTTTAAGAATTACTACAGTATTATAATTGTTAAAGTCGCACCTGTAAAGTGCTAAATCATTTAAATAGTTATTGTCAAGAGTTTGTTGAATCTCTGAAACATTATTTTGAACAAGAACGAGCCAATAATAGTCCATTGTTACCCTTTGCGGCTGTTAGAGAGGTATGTTAAGTTAATTGCCAATAAGGATATGTTTAGTTTAAGTCATATATATTATAGAAACCAGAATATTTTTAGCGTATTGCAGCAGCCTTAAAGTTGAGTATGTCCACTGTTTCACTGTGTCAGTACTATTTCACAAAAAAAAACACAACGAAGTTTTAAAATCATCTGGAAAGCTTAGTTTTACTAAAAGGGTTACCAATACTGCAACTTTGGATACAAGTTCTACCCGAGACACTATTTATATCAGGTATGAACAGAGTAAGTATTCGTAACCTAAGAATTGCAGAAAAAAATTTAACTGAGGTAGCTGATACTTTATGGAAATTCATTTTCATTTCATTCAGTTCATTTAAATAAATAAGCAATACAATTTCAAATATGATGGAAATTTTTAGATATTAATTTTTGCTTATTTAATTGCAGAAAAGACTGTTTTTAAAACCCATATGTAGTTTATACGTAGGCACAGTTTAATTTTCATTTTCAGGACAGCATGTAACTTTCAATTCCTTACATGAACAATTAAATGATGAACAAATGTTTCATGAATACCGTATGTCATTGTACAACATATTGAAAGAAGTAGGTTTTAAATGAAAAAAAGTTGATCCAAGACGAGGGCTTATGGAGCTTCCCAATGTTGCTCTAAAACTTATAAAGTTTTGAAAGATTATATTAAGGGAAGAAAAATAGCTTTGATCAAGAATAAAAGAATCTAGCTTACAGAAAATGAAATAATAAAATGGTATGACAGAGAGCACATAATTGATTGAAAATAACTGATTATATTAATAAAAATATAACTGCATGTAGATATTTCATTGTTTTTTTCTATTTTATACTTGCATATTATGTATCAATAAATGTCATTATTGATTGTATAAGCTTTTTATTTTAATATGCCCATGGTTTTTGAACGAAGCACTTTACGTATGCTGAATCTATCTAGACATACTAAATGGGTGACACTTGCAAGACTTCAACATTTATTATAATTTTGTTAGTTATTTTGTAGTTTGCATTTAATTTAGAGTTGATTGGAAGATTTACAGTTGGTAAATTGTAAAAATAATACGCTAAAGTAACGTTATGATGTTTAGTCGCAATCTGGCAACAGAGCAGCCGAAATGTTGATCACGTGCTTAATGCCGTGCAACAGTTTTAATTTTGTACGAGCTATAGGTGACGAGTCTTGGATCTATGCTTATGAGCCGGAAAGTCAACCACAGTGGACTGTATGGGTCTTTCAAAATGAGTCAATCCCAACAAAAATTGTTCGCGCACGAACCACTTGAAGTAAGAAGCAAATGATTGCCTGTTTTTTTTTTGGATAAATGACATATGGCTACAATGTCACTAGAGAATCGTAAAACGGCCCATTCTGAATGGTACACAATAATTTATTTGCCAGAAGTTGAAGCAATAAGAGAAGTTGCCTTTGAAACAATAAGAAGAAACAACCAGCGACGGGGATTCATTCTTCACCATGACAAGGCGAGCTCTCACATATCGGACCGAACAACTCAATATTTGATCGATTGAAACATCAAATTGATGGGTTATCCGCTGTACAGTCCTGATTTGCTACCCAATGATTTCTTTTTGTTCCCGTCCAGAAGACGTGGTCAACACTAGAAGAAGCAGTTAATGCGTTCAAAATGCATGTTTTGGACATACCTTAATCGGAAGGGAAAAAATGCTATTAAAATTAGTTCAAACGTTTACAAAAGCATATAAATCATATATTTTTTGTTGTTCCATTATCTGTGCAGATATAGAGATTGTCTGGTTTACCGACTCTAGAAACGCAGCATATAATTGTCTCTGTGAGAAGCAATCCGTATCTAGATTTAAACCGCACAATTCTAAAGATTGGCGCTGAGCTTTGTTGATGGTGATTGCAAACGCCAATCGAATTGGGAATTGCAATCTCTTAAATTGAAATGACATATCCGTTGGAACCATAGGAATGCGAGGATAAAGGACATCTTTACCTTTGAAAGGTCCTGTCAAGATTGTTGCTTCTACGGCGTTGCACATTAATTATTTTACTGCAAGCTTGTAGCGCTCACAAATTCTCGATCGCTACTGGTGGTAGCGCTCACAAATTCTCGATTGCTACTGGTAAGTTTATTTCGGGCAAATTTTTAATAGAGCTCCTGTATCGTTAGGACAAGGCCAAGACAGTCTAACTCTAAATCTCCAGGTGAGCGGACGTTTTCGCGCCTTACCCTTCCGACAGAGGTACGTAGGTTTGCTAGCCAAAGTCAGGTTTTGAATTATTTTTTCTGATATTGTTGTAGAGGGTTTTACGACCCGGCAGCAGAGAATCCGGTCAACAAAGACCAGGCAATTGAAAGAGCATCTATTTCAGAGTCCGACTATTGTGGAAAGCTTACTCTTTTTGGGGCCACTTGGCACAGTAACCGGTTAGTCAGATGAGATTATTTCGGGACTCCCCTATAAGGATACCGGATTGCCCGTAGCCGTGCTCAGGGTTTTTGGACACCCAGTACGGGATAAGCAAGAAGAGGAACCATCGGGAAATGAGACATTTTTATTATATTTTCATGTACCGATAAAGATCACAGTTACCACTTTTTTTATACAAATACAGTTACCATTGTTTTTTTATCTATTTGCCGCTTGAGCATATTTGATTACCCTATGTATATAAATACATATATATATATATATATATATATATATATATATATATATATATATATATATATATATATATATATATATATATATATTTCTTTTTGCTATTATCATAACAGAGTTAATAACCTCTAATTTATAAGTATAGGGATATACAGACCAGCTGCGGTAATTTAATTCAAGTTATTTAATTTTTGATTTTTTTACGGTAAGGTTTAGCGAACCACCTTCCCTAAGCCTTCCTGTATCTTTTATTTCATAGTTTTATTTTTTTTTATGTATGAAATGTATGCTTTTGTGAATGAAATGTATAAAATCCAGTCTTTTCTAAATATGGGATATATGAAGTAACCGGGTGGCGCCCAAAGTGTTGCGCAGCATCATTCTGCCCTGGACCTTCTTCCCGGTGCTCCTGGCGAACAGCTGTATGTTATTTTGCATCTCTGGCAGATCGTGTGAATTCAAAAATTTTGTTGGGTAAGCAACCCCTTCATCTGCTTCCACAACAATGTCTAAGGACTCGTATGTGACTATACTCACGAAACTATTGCTATGGTAAACGACACAGCTCAATTCTAATGCAATGTCACACGAAATAATTAAATCAAACTGAAAATAAATCGAAACCTATAAACATTCAATCTACCAATGCAATCAGAAACATTGAAAATGCTAAGTGACAGTAGCTGTCAAGAAGCACGCTGTTCGGCATGAGCAATGTTTAGTATTGCATGTGTTGCTGTTACGTTAAACAGATAGCGCTGTTTTTTTAAAAGCATGTTTTTACCTGTCACAAGTGTGACATCTATAAAAAAAAAGCACGCGCGTATTCGAATGCAACGTTGTGTCAAAATTTCAAAGCAATCGGAGAACTTAAGATTTAAGAGATTTAAGATTTTGAACCGACAAACATTTACACTTATATAGGTTCCGGATATAAAAATAGCAACCTTGTAGAATGTGTATTTCCATATTCGCGTTCCAAAAAATATGACCCTTTGATGTTTTAAACATGAATACCGCACCATGCTGTAACTTTATTTAACTGGATGTATTTAATGGCATTTGACGAATGTGGCAGGGATTCGCTCTTGCTCAGAAATCGCTATTTTGTTTATTCATTTGACCTCTTAGATGGCGGTAGTTTATGATACCATTATAGTATTCTGATTGCTTGTTATTGTTAGTAGGCAACAGGTCTTTAACAATTTATTTCTTATAGGAAAACATGTACCAGCCACTTCTCAAAATTCGCCGTAAACTGCGTGGAGAAATTCTAAATTGTGCATCAAGTCGTCGAATCGACGTTTCTAGAGACTCCTCCATACTTTGTTTTAATGTGTTGAGCACTTAGCTCTATTCTTCGACTTTGTATCAACTCTTCCAAATTACTTGAATAAACAATAAATTATCTGTTTATGAGGTACCAGACAATTAGGATATTTTCGCCTAAGTTATAATAATTAATTTTTTCAAGAATATTTACATAATTTCACTGCATTGTTTTGTGTGTTGTTTCACAGCCAAACCCAAACTGGTTGGACACTTGCTTCATCGAGTAGTAGTGACAAACTGATTTTGAAATGATATTCACTGAAAAATAAATTAGGCAAAAGTTTTTCATGAAGCATGATAATTTTGTAGCCAGTATATTCAATCGACTTTCTGATTTTTGGGAGATTTGCTATGGCGTCTAGTTGAAAAACTTTTTTCCGTGGCTTGGTGTTGTCCGCGCCTTAATTCCATGGAATCGCTATCTCGACGAAACAACGACGTCTTACTTTACTTTGATCGATGTCGAATCGACGGAAATAAAGCCGATACGGCAATATTGATTGTTGCACGACATGCGATGCGTGCGTGTAAAGAGAGATGTCGCCGGGTGCGTGGTCGGGGTCTCAATTGGCGAGAGGACGGTCAGTACGATGACAAAGAGATACGGCCGAGCCGGGTGTGACCGGGAGTATGAAAGACCTTGTTTGCTAAATCATCTTCAGTAAGATTAATGATGCTAGATATCGAATACTACCACTGGTTGAAATCATAAGCTTTTCGAAGTATACTTTATTATCTTCAATCTTTTATTAATGCTTTTATCTTACATCTATATATTTACGAATAATGATATAAAATCTGAATAAGATAATTTTTTTTTAATTATGCGGACTACCAGTTTTACTAAGCTACTTTTTCCAGCCTTTTATGGCAAAACAACATTAAATATACAACCTTAAATGCTGTTAATAATAATTTACTCCAAAGTAAACACAGCAATATCTTGGTTAAACATATAAAAACATTAAGAAATTGAAATTTTTACTATTTGGTAACCAACATTAGTTACCTATATATATATATATATATATATATATATATATATATATATATATATATATATATATATATATATATATATATATATATATATATATATGCAGTGTTAGAATTCTTTGCTGCTGCTTTACTGCGTCTAATGGGACCAGAGTGCTGAGTGTAATCATTCACCCAACTGCTGGGTTCCACAATCTCATGTGGAACACACAACAACCTGCCTGACCTGACAACAACCTGTCTCTGCCTAAATGAGCATTTTACTGATTGCTTGAGCGGGAATGGGCCCCACTCATACTGATACGGTTCCACCACCATCATGAAAAACAAACATAAAATATTGCAATTCCGCGGAGCTTCGAAAAAAGTAAAAAAAAGCGCAAACCTGTTCAAAAATCGATCATCGATGAAGCATTGCTTTGATTACATTACATTGGTTGGTTACACGGTTGGTTTTATAGAGTCATAAATAAAAATAAGTTCTAGTAAAATTCACAGAGATGCTGCTAGTGTAAAGCTAGAAAATGCGATCGATTGGGTTAAATCAAGATTAGTTTCACATCTTACAAACTATGACGCTAGCGATGTTTTTAACGCCGATGAATCTGGTCTTTTTTACACACTTGCTCTAGATCGCACAATCAGGTTCAAGAGTGAAAAATGTATCGGGGAAAGGAAAAAAAAACTATCGAAGGAAAGAATAACCGTTCTTGTGTACGCAAATTTGACCGGAACTGAAAAACGCAAACTTTTAGTTATTGACAAATTTAACAAACCGAGGTATTTTAAAAACGTAAAAAAATACCAGTTAATTATATAGGCAACAAGCGAATGGATGACCGCTGATATTTTCGAAAGTGATTTAAAATCATGGGGCAAACAATTGATAAGAGAAAATAGGCACATAATATTGCTTGTTAATAATTGCCCTGTTCATCCGCATCTTACAGATTTAAAAAACATTAAATTGGATTTTTTATCACTAAATTTTACGTCCGTTCTGCAACCAACGGATCAAGGTATTATTCATAGTTTGAAAGTTTATTATCGACGACAGTTGAAAATAACACACCAATATCACACCAATAAAGTTTGGCAACAGGTTTTCCGAAAAACAACTAAGAATTGTTCCAAGCAGGCATGGTCCTCCCTTAGCGATTTCGATGCGGACGATGATTTGCCTCTCACCCAATGGCATATGAAACAAGTTGAGGAGGATGAGGACAACCTGCCTTTAAGTGTCTGGCTTACTAATAACAATTTAACTTGGAAAAATTTAATTTCGCTATAATAGACGCTTTCGTTGATGTAGATAATGACCTTGCGACAACAAGTATGTATAGCGACGAGTAGTTTACGGCGCAGATTGGTGGAGCTAAACAGCTTGAGCATGATGAAGAAAATGAAGAACTACCGTTAGAAGAAATGCTCCCAACGTTTCATGATGCCATAACGGGAATAAAAAAACGTACATTGATTTTTAGAAAATAGAAGCACTACATAAGGTAGCATTTTGAGTGCAGCGTTTGAAATAGAAATGTATTTACAACAAAATATTCTTGTGAATCGCCAAAAAGCAAACTCATATTACAGACTTTTTTACAAAGTAGTTTTAAGTGTTTTTGTGTATTTTTAGAGTAGACTTTAAATTTTAAAAACGAAATTTTCTATTATTTTGTTCTTGCTTCCATTATAATACGTGTGCATTTGTGTCAAGGATCAATAACAACCATAAAAATGCAATTACATATGTATATGTAGGTACATACTTATTTTCATTTTTTTTAACGAACTTCTTATCTATCTATTTTTAAAGTCCCTTCTGGTATTTACCATCAAAATAATTCCGTATCTACCATCAAAATTCAGTTCGCCAGATCTTTTCCGACGAAGCGCACTTTTGGTTTAATGGGTTTGTCATTACATACAGAATTTAGGTCGATGAAGGTTCTCGAGTAATTCAGGAGTTTCCTGTTCATCCTCAGAAAGCCCCTGTTTGAAGCGGTTTTTCTGCTGAAGGAGTTTATTGGTGAACATTTCCATCGCCACGGGTAGACATTCGTTGGATGTATGATTGGTTTCTTCATCTTGCTGCATATATTCCTGTTATTTTTAACTAAAAAATACATGGAACTCTGGCGCAAAGAACCCTCTTAACATTTTGATATGTTCTGAAGATTTATCTGTTGTATGCAATTGTTCATAAAAAGTAAGGACCATCATTGTATTATGCTGCTTACTATTTGTTGTTAATGATTCATTCAGGTTCCTGATATCGAACCAGCTATTTTGATTATTGGCGTTGCCCTTGAGATTAAAGCGAGTATCATCCAAAAAGAAAATAAATATTTTTCAAAATTAGTGAAGCGTTTCAGCATAGTGTCGATGAGTGTTTTGCGTAAAACGCAATCATTAGACTTTAAATCTTGATTCAATTGGATCTGTTAAAAGTACCCTTTAAGGACTTGCTTAAAAATTCGCCCTAAATTTATTCGCGGTATTGTCAGAGCAGCCGAATGGTTGCGTGTCGGTAAGTCTACTTCGCTCCTCGAACTTCGCGGCTGTCCGATCCCCTTTTACATAGGGTAATATATCAACTTCATTCCAATTGTTTAGGAATCTCTTTTCAGACACAATCTGATTCATAGGGCCTGATATTCCCGTATACCAAAATGCGTCATGTTTGCCCATGACGTCACTCGTTGAGTTCAATTCAAATATCTTCGTTGCTAGACTTTGAAATACAATTTAAATGCATTGTAATTGGAATTAAGGCTTTATATTGAGGACAAATACTTTATCAGTGTAGGCAACAGACTACAAAATTGTATATAACAGACACAAAACCAATTTTATTTGAATTTAAGACACTATTTACAGAACAAAACAACTTCGATAGTTTGAATAGTTTTTATTTATCGACAAAAACATTTCGTTTTATAGATTAATATTATTTATTACTAGTATTTGAAATGTATATAAACAAATCATTTTGTTTCTCAGTTTAAAAATGTATGTAAAAAATAATATACATCGGTTATATAAAATTGCAATATGCAAATTGGAAGTTTTGTAAATATTGGTTTTTAAATGTAATATCCAGCTAAATTCGATAACTTTTTGTCACAAATAAAATATTAATTATACAACACACATCTAGCTATATTTTATATTGGTATTAAAAATGACAACATTTTGTTTCCTAAATTTAAAATTGTACATATTTCTTAAGCTTATGTCCATTGTGAATTAGCTATAAATGTCATTATGTAATAGTTTTAATCATCTTTCTTTTACCTAATTTTACACTTACATTTGCGATCGAAAAAATAGTTTTTTTTGCTTTTTCTGTGCATTCAATTTAGCTACTTCTAAGTATCAAATTATTCAAATAATTTTTGGTCAATGATTCTCCATTAACAGACTTAAAAATGTGTTCAAGCTGTTTCATTTGTGAAAGAAAGTCTTTAGAAGGTTTATGTAAACCTCCTTCACTTAAATGATCAGTCCAGGTATATATGGACGTGCTGGGTCTTTCTGAGGTGGAATCGTTTAACTTGAAACATATATATCCAGCTAAATGTTCAAGCCCATCATATTCAAGTTCATGAAGATCCTCGTCAATATCTCCTTCATAAGTACCGTTCAACATAAGTGGATCATTTTTGGAGTCGAATTTCTTGATCATTGAACCACTTATTGGCAAATATGGGTTATAATCAAGGAATATTAGAAATATTACTACCATCACCATCATTACTATTTCTAACACCGTCCCAACATTCAATCAAGTATAAATAAATAAAACACCCTACTTTTTAAAGCAACAACAATTTATAAACATGATTCAATGTTTTTCAGTTTAATTTCTATTTCAATTATTTTTCTCTTGTGATAATTACCTGGTCAATAACTCGACGAGGACTTGTTTTCTCTCCCTTTTTCAATTCTTGTAGATAGTTCATTCGATACTGGTTTTTTAGAACTAACTGCCAGATTTACATCATCCTTCAATCCTCCGTAACTTTTTGGTGTGTAATTTAACAATTGAAGATTTTCCTTGAAATCGCTGTTTTAAAAGTGTTTCGAACAAATACAAGCCATTTTCAGGTTAAATTTATTCTGTCTTTTTGTGGCATGGATCCACTTCTTACATGCAACTTCATTCTTGGGAAAATGCAAAAACTTCACATCACCAGGGTTCTTTTTCGACTGATTGTTGGAGTTACAATCAAATACAGTACAACGCATTGTTATGATTGAATATTTTAGATTAACACAACACAAACACCGTACATAAATTTCTAGTAAACTTATTGTGTCAAAACTATGGTGTTCGAATTTTACTCAATGGATGACGAATTCCCGTCAACAAAGCTGCGCCCACCATGCGCAATATCTTACCTTAGTATTTATTATACCGTGTCTGATTCAAGAGTAGACAAAGGGTAGGGATAATAAGTTTTGCCCAAGTCTTTTATTGACATTTTTATTTCTTAGTTACAGATTTCAGAATGGAGATCTCATTCACATATGTTTTGTTTACTTTTGTTTGTTTTGGATATGTAGTGGGATCTGCTTTGATTTACAAAAGTAGTATTTTTAATAAATCGTATTATTTTTGTTTAATATTTGTGTCTAGGTCATTGGGTATAATTATTTCAAATGTACGTAGCCTAGGTATTAAACGGTACATATTTTTGTTGTTTTTCGTTTTTTTGTTGTTTGTTTTTTTTGGGTCATTCTTCTGATATTTTTATTATGTTCTGTACATTCTATGAACTATTTTTTTCCCTATTCATTTAATAATTTTGCTGTATTTTTGGCCTCTTGCTCATTTTTTGAAGGTATTTTTACGCTGTGGCAATTTGTTCATAGCTAATTATTCGTTCTACCATTCTATGTGGTAAATTTATTGAGAACTATTACTTAATAACAGGTTTTTAAGTTGAGAGGATATAATTATAATATAAGAGAGGATATAATTATAATATAAGAGAGGATATAATATAATATATTGTTTTCATTTTCTATTTGCACTAGTGCAGATCCACTCCCATTGTGTTTTTTTGTTTTCAAGAATGAATTTTCCGGGTTTTTCCTCCAAATAGTTCATTAATACAGTCCCTTCTCATTTCGATTTCCATAGACAAAATTTCCTATGTTTGTCTTCTCATTATATAGCTTTTTAACCATATTAGCATTAAAATCTTTCACGATTTGAATAACACGAAACCTGTTTTCTATCATTGCTTTAATAATATCGGTATAGAAATCAATCAATATCAACCTGTATAATATTATTTGTATTTGATAATTATGTAATTGATAATATTTCTGTAATGTATTATTTCCATTTTGAAAATGAGATAGACAATGGGGTTTCAGATGCATTAAATGGATTAAAGTTCTTTGGTTGATCTTTTATTTACAATGAACCTAACACAAAATTTGTTGTCGTCCTCGTTTTCTTACTAGCAGAGAAGGCTGCCCGAGTTTAGTGCTATTCGTTGTTCATTCATTCTTCCAGCGTCTGATAACTCTATTTCCGCTTTTTCTAGTTCATAAGTGTTTTTATCGTTATTTATGGATCGAATAGTATATTTTCATACTGTAAATATTGTAATTTTTTAAAAGTTATTGTTTGATTCTGAACCCAATTTTTTTCTTTTTCAGATTCCTTCAGGCATATCTTAGATAACTTAGTCCTTTCATGATTTTGTAGCCGTAAAACACACATTGCCCAGACTGGTTGGAGAGTTTCTACTTAGCCACCCTCTCTGGGTTAGGCGCTGTCTTGCTAGTTTTAGACTGCGTCGGGTATTTAATTCTGCCGGTGCGCCAACCGTTTTTCTGTAATCCTCCCCAACCCGCCGCCTAGGGAGGCACAATAAAGGACTAACAACCCCTTACGGAATTTTCGGGAATCACTGTATCAAAATATATCCAACATCAGTTTTTACTTTTATGGGTCCACGAAAAGATTATTTTTTGTTGGGCAGTGTAATAGTAGTTCAACAGATCAACAAACTGGGGAATGGCTATAGGACACTATTGATAGGAAGTTAAAATAACTTCTTCAACTATATCTAACAAAGAATAAGGCACTATATTTGGATAGTCATTCACATTACTTGTTTTACAGTGTTAGATCTTGCAAAAAATATTTTTTATAAGAAATAAAGAATTTTAACTGCACAATTAAATGTTTTTCCTTTTCCAACAGGTAAATCCATTAAACAATTGTTGGCGATCTGAGCTGACTACAGAACGAAAAATTATATGCGCAATAATCGTCTTTTGACATTTTTTATGAAGGCTTTAAACGTCAACGGCAACTGTTTATGACGCAAAACGTAGCGGGATGACATCTTCATGTGCCGACAGATGACTGCAGACTTATGATATCGATTGGGAGGATATGTTTTGCGCTTTGGATGTTCATGGGCGGAGAATCGAAATCTCTCATTTAAATAATTCTTAATTAAATGAGCTTAATATATTTTCATTTGTTAAAAATGAACTGTACGATGTATTTTTTGTATTTGATATTAAGTCTTTGACGCTTTCGTCAACACATTTGCTTTTACCAGAATAACTACGAACTTTTTTGGCTTTAATTGGCTTCGTCGCAATATCTTTAACTGTAGACAATGAAGTTTTCGTTAATGAAGACGTTTCTGCTGCGGCTGTAGTTACATTAAGCTCCCTATTCAATAAAAAAATATACACATTTTTAACAATTTGCTTAGCATCGGACGATAAATGTTTTCGTTTAAAATTAGCACTACCGGAGGCGTAATAATCATTACCTTGACAAGAACGCCACATTTTTAGCACATTTGGAATAATAAAAATACGATCGAAATTATAGAACTGCACTGTTTAAGAAAAGAATGCGAACTAAACTAAAATATTTCGAGACTACTAAACCAGATATAAAATTAATTTTATCTTTTTGCCTGTTATTTTATTAGGCCCGGCCCTGTTTACGTTTTTTTGCGACTTTGCCGGGTTTCGTTACGACAAGGGTTGTTAACAGTTTATTGCAGCCATTCGGTCAACGATATATCTTGAACCGCATTATAACGTATTTTATATTTCACTAAAATGTTATATCTTAGAAATTTGAGCTCCTAGGCAAAAATTCGTTTGAAATCAGCTCCGTATATCTCGGCACCAAAATAAGTGTTCGGTGTAATATTAATATAGCTGACAATATTCACTTAGATACTTTCTAGCTGGTAAATATTTTATAATGTTGTCTGATTGATTATTACATATTACTAACATTCTATTGAACGTATTATAAATAAAACGTGAAGCCATTTTCGCACAATATACCAGGCAGCTTTATATTCCACGTGCATTGGTAAGATAACGATTGAAACAAGTCCAGACGAGAACGTACCGTTCAGTTTGTACATGATTAAGATGTGCGACATATTTCTCGGCGATAGCCGTGCAACAAAACGTATCGTACATGGGGAATAAATCTGGCGAAAACGGAGGCCGGGCTTTCATTTGCATAGGACAAACATTAAGCTCTTAATTGAGGCTCGCGTGACTAGCTTTTATTAAGCTCCGGATTTTCGCTTGCCGCATCTCAGACCGTAAATCTTACAAAGGCTCGGCACGGGATGGTAGGATGAACGGGGTAAAAGATTCCTGGTAATTTTATTGGCAACTTTTCGAATATGGTTGGAGAACTGCACATTTATACCGATCATTTTATTAATGTTATATTTAAACGAATGCGAGTTATATTATATATCGAAAAATTTTTGGAAATAAAATTTTAGTTTAAAATGTGCATTTTAGAATTATACTATTATGATCAAAAAGTAAGATAATTTTTGCTTAATAATTCGCACGCTTATATACAACGATATCAATACAACAATTTGTTTGTAGGTTCGTATTATACTTGACATCTAATATCTTCCTATCATTTTGTTTATTTCTTTAGATATATTTGGATTAAAAAAATATATATCTTTATAGAGCAAAGAGGTTATTGAGCAAGAGTGTTAATTTATCGGAAAAAAAATTTGCATTATAATTTACCTTATCTGTTTTGTCTCCAAATTTTAAACTTAGTGCATTTTTTATATCCAAGTTCTTCGGTCGGGTCTGCATAAAATAAAATCTCCTGCTTGATCGATTATTTTGGAATTAATCACGACAAAAACGAATTCTTTTAAGCGTTCGACTGTTGTGTAAAGTGCATATCTATTATAGAAAGAATCTACACAATTTATAAAATACACTAAATATTCACTACGTTCGGTGAAAAGTTTCAAGGTTTGTGCAATTTCTTTTGCTGCGAATAAAGACATGTTTGTTGTGTCAATTTGACTTACTGGGTTTTCTTTGACACTTAATCTTACCAGTGGCGGCTCGTGAGGGAGGGCGTTAGGGCGCCGCCTCTCCAGCATTTATCACAGTAAACAATTTTTCAGAGCAAAATACCATATTTTATTTCCATTCAGTTTCTCTCCTTTAACTCATTTTAAAATATTATTAAAAATTAATATCTCCAAATGTAGAAGAATCACAACGAAGATCACACCAAATAATGCGGATAAAAAGTCCATCCTCTCGCCACAATTTTTACATCGTTGGTCGGACGTTTACCCCCAGCGACCGTACGCCACTCATCTTATCTCGTCGTTGACGTTACCTGTTTAGGTGATTGCCCGAATTTGGGTGTTTAACTGCTTTCTAAAACATGCGATTTGGGAATAGATTCCCTGCCACTGAGCGAATCGGTAATTAGTTTTAAACGCTGATTTGACAGGCACGGGGCATTTGATATGTCTCGTGGCGCGTATTTCGTTCGCCACGCGAATACTTATTTTGATTTTTGATTTGGAATTTGCTGTATGTGTATACACTGAGTTGTACTTTTTAAATAAAAATAATGAACTTTTAATTGCAAACATGAAGGTAGAGTAATTTAAGTTTGGAGGAGAAAGTTGAATTAAAAACTTGTTGAATTAAAAACGGTCGTCCCATGCCGGTGTTGAATTTGAGTCAAGTTCAAAAAGAATGTAAATATAGGGCAGGTTTTACGCGAAAATTTGACAGTAAACTATACAATAATATTTTGTGGTTATGTGGTTGTGAAGCCACTAATTCTTTGTTTTGTTTCGTGTGTTTATTGTTTGGTATTGAGCAGCAATCGATTCGCGAAGGAGTGAGAGATCTAAAATATTTGTTAGACAAAATTAAAAAGCACGAAACATCAACTAAACATAAAAGCAACCTAGTACGCTTCCAGTTGTTGGGTAAAGTAAACATTGGTTCATTATTAAGTTCTGCATATGCGAAAACAATAAGCGAGCATAATGAAAATGTAAAAAAAAAACACTTGGTACTTTCGAAGATCATTGACATTTTGAAATTTTGTATTCAACATAACCTTCCTCTTCAAGGGCCCGACGAAAAAAAAAATGATTCGTTAAATAGGAGCGTGTTTCTAGGATTAATAAAGTACAGAATAAAAAATTGATTCCATTTTAAAAAAACATATCAATTCATATGATCGATCCTCCAATGTCCTCCACATTTGGAATAATAAAATTATAGAACTGCACTATTTATGAAAAGACTGCGAATTAAACTAAAATATTTTGAAACTACTAAACCAGATATAAAATTAATTTTATCTTTTTGCCTGTTATTTTATTTGTCAATAGCACGAAAAATAAAAAGGAGGAAGGGGAAAGGGAAAGGGGAAGGGAAAAATTCTTTAGCAGGACTATTTTCTTCTACGCCCTCCCACTTTAAAATCCCGCAGGCCGCCACTGAATCTTACTAATGTTTCTTAATCTTACTTATCTAGTCTTCTCTAATCTAATCTAATATGGTAGTAGAGTATTTTCTTTCTGTGTTATGAGTATTTCTTAATATTACTACGTTACTTAAGTTAGCGAAACGCGCGTCAAAAAGTTAATTAAAGTGATTTGGTGTTTAGTGCTAAATTTCTTTCACTTTAGAAACTAATAATTTGTTGTAGTATTCTGGAAAAATGTCATATTTTGCAAATATTTGAATGAATGAATTATACATTAGTAATGTTAATAAGGTAGCCAATTTAACTTCTGCTATGCGGGAATTTGGAACGCTAATTAATGTTAGGGTATTCTAGTCTGAAAACTCGTTGCTTATATTTACATAGTTGGTCGGATTTCGAAGAATGTCCGACCGGCATCCGGCGGGAAAAATGCAACGTATAGGTATTAATACGAGTGGTGAGTTATGGAAAACGCCGCCGACTTGACGGGTTAATTATGAGAAATGCGAAAAATGAAAAATATTGAGAAAAAAAGCTCAGAGCGGCTTACCTGAAAGGAAAGACGACTGGACGGAGAATCGCGAAGAGAATTTCGAAGATCACCCGTAATGCGAGCAGGTTCAAATTTTTAGAGCCGAATGCACTGGAAGCTTCGCAATTAGTCAGAGAGCAATTCGTGTTCCATTGAAATTGTCCTGGCCCGTCCGAATAATATTAATTTAAACTTGACTTCAAATTTGCTAAAGTAAAAACAAAATCTCTTATTATATTCTTTATATTCAAAGCAAATTGAAACAATATTTTGAACGTAAAAGGTATACAACTTTGCTCCCGTCGTTTTGCTATAGATGGCGATAGCGATAAGTAGTCATTAAAATTAATACATCATAGACGGCATGCAATACCTTTGGTCATTTTATAAACATAACTCCATAGCACCAGTAGTCGATTTGTGTTTACATCATAAAGTTATTCGCAATTAAAAATGTCGGTTGATTAGCCAAATTATTGTCATTTGTGGGGGGGGGGGGGGGGGGGGGTGTTAATTTATTTCTTTAATATGAAAAAATCTGCGGCTGAGGTTCATCAAATGCTCTTAGACACTTATGGTGGGGCCGTTATAAGGGAAAGAACGTGTCGTGAGTAGTGATTTTTACGTCGAAGACCGACATAGCCGTGGAAGTCCAAAAGTTTTTAAATATGAAGAATTAGAGGCATTGCTTAATGAAGACTCGTGTCAAAATCAAGAAGAGTTGGAAAGATCATTGGGAGTGACTCAATAAGCAATTTCAAAATGGGAATGACCCAGAAGCAAGGATATTGGGTGCCCGAAGAGTTGAGACCGAAAGATGTTGAACGCCGTTTGTTTGCTTGTGAACGGTTGCATGAAAGGTAAAAACGGAAGTTATCCGAAACAATCACAGGGAATCGTTATCAAACGCAATTAATGCGTTTGAGCCGAGCATTGAAAGACAAACGGCCGCATTACAGCAAAAGATATGATAAAATAATTTTGCAGCATGACAATGCTAGGCCCCATGTTGCGAAAGTGGTCAAAATATACTTACCCGCCCCTGCATACCTTACCCGCCGTATTCTCCAGACGTTACTCCTTCTGACTATCACCTGTTTCGATCCATGGCATACGGCCTGCACTTTCGATCTTATAAAGAAGTCAAAAATTGGATCGATTCGTGGATCGAATGATGACCGTCGTCAAAAGATGACCAGTTGTTTCAACGCGGGATTCGAAAGCTGCCTGAAAGATAGGAGAAAGTAGTGACCAACGATGCACAATATTTTGAATCATAGATGTATAACCAGTTTTTTTACAATAAAATCTTGAATTCTGAAAAAAGAGAAGCAAGCAAGCTACCCGATTCAAAAGCACATGTTTTTGTACATACACATACATGACGTATGTCTTTGATTATTAGTATATTTTGATTAAATTATCCAATTTAATTTTTTTTTAATTTAAACCTCAATCAGTATCGAAAAAGACTATATCTGTAGAATGTTCCAAAAAATAATAGTATTCCTAATACCATTGAAAAAATCAGCAAAAATAAAAAAAAATGTAAAAATGAGGTGTTCTATTCAAACTATCATATCTAGGCGAAATTAATAGATAAAAACTTTCTTCCAAGGGCATTTAAAATGGGACTTAATGTACTTTCAGATACTTATTACGTAATTCAGTTTTATTATAAAAAATATATTTATTTAGTTAGGTAAAGTTCACTGGTATGATGCTTTTCAAAAACCGATTCGGTCTCGCTTTCACTCTCTAAATCGTCGACAATATCAGTTACCCCATATAACGTTTCTACTTCAGACGCACAGCGAATACGAGAACGCGAGTTCATTTTAAGCTGAATAGAAAATGAAAGACACCGATAAATAAATGTTAAAAAATCACAAATCAAAGTTTTCAATAAAATTATTATAGAAAATATAAAATTTATAACTTACTTACCACAAACTGTGTCAAGATCGAAGAAAAACACACTATTTGTGCAAAATGGTTATTTAAATAAATTGACAAAACACTGTCACAACAACAGCACTGGGTGGCATATATCCACAATCTGACTACGGTCACTTATATTTTTGTTAGTATTCACATCTTAAGATGGCTATGGTGGGGGATCTGTAGTGGGAATAATAAAAATTTGCCCCCACTTAAAGTCATCCTCTCAGAGTGACTATTTATAAGGGAAAACACTTTTAATTCACCCCTGGGTATCCCGTATTCAGTGCTTTTCTTGAGGGTTAATTTATCCATTTAATTATGGGCCTCTACGTTTCATCGATTACAACGAAGCTTTCCCGCCGTTTAAGAAGCACATGTTAGAATGTATAAAACATCAACTAAAGTCAATAATATCATAGGTAACTGAAACAAGGTCAACCAGTAAAACTTAAGAGCAACCAGTAAGAGCAATTTACGATATAATACTAAGTCGTACTGGTATTAGTTTCTCCATTTGATTATCGGCATCTACGTTTCATCGACTACATCGAATCTTTCCCGCCGTTTAAGAAGCAAATGTCAGAATGTATAAAACATCAACTAAGGTAAAAAAAATCATAGGTAACTGAAACAAGGTCAACCAGCAGAACTTAAGAGCAACAAGTAAGAGCAATTCACGGTATGGTACTAAGATGTAGAGGAAGGAACTAAAATCTAAGATCACAGAATAATGTAGAAAATATGACAAAATGCATAGCAGATAGAAGAAGATTGGAAGGTACAATAATGTAAAAAGGATAGGCGACATAACACTGGCTTAAATGGCAAAAATATCTAAACCAGATATCAAAAGACTACAAGGTTGGAGAGCGAAAAAACCTTCGAAAAGACAGCCCATCTGAACTTGGGTGACCAGGTAGTGTGAGATTCAGCTCATATTGGGGGTACTAAAAAAACCACACCCCTTTGTGGTGAGTCCTCTTACCAGGAAGCGCCTTCCAGCATTACTTCTAGTAGGCCACGGAGAAAAACATATTGAGGAATTCATAATCATTAAATCATCATAATCATTAATTTCTAAGGTTGGTATCGGCAGCTTCGCTGATTTTTTCGATTTTGCCTTATGTCTCATACTTTCACTCCTACACGGCACATCTCCTACACGGCACTCCATGCTTTCTCGCTTTCTAGCAATATTTTGTTTGCCTATCCTTTCTTGAGCCTCGCTGCGGTTTAAATAAACTAGCAAAGATTAATTTGTTATTATTTAACGAATAATTTAATGAACATTGTTAAAACAATTTTAAATTAAGAACTAATAATTACGCCATTCATCAGCTGAAATGGAGGTTGCAACGTCGCATTGACTAATTAAGATGATCCCCACAAGACGTTTTGGCGAAAAAAATTGCAAAATTATTAAATTGCCAATCGCAAAGCTATGATAAGAATTATGATTTTAAGCAAATATGTGTAACTAAAATTAACAAATATTAACCTTGTTATTATTGAACGGTAATCTAATGAACATCATAAAAAAACAATTAAAAAAAAATAGAATCACTTCATACAGTAAAATGGATGTGGCAAGATGATGATCTCATGATCATCATGGTCACACAAGGGGTGTAATTTCAAAATGCTGACAACACATATTTTTGTGTACATCAGGCGACTGACAGCATCAAAAGATATAATTTCTACGGGGAATAGAAGTTACAGGTCACCTAAATAGCTTAATTTTTGATCTATATAAAAGAAACAGAGCAGTGGTGAAAATTGAAGATAGAGCTTTCAATGAGTTTTGTGCCAATAAAGGAACCAGATTAGGATGTAATCTACCACCAATTCTATTCAACATTTATGGTAAATATATCATGCCTAGAGCTCTCAAGGATTGAAGGGGAGGTGTCAGTATTGGCGGCAATAAAACAAATAACTTAAAATATGCCGATAACACTAAATTTGTTGCGAGGTCAGACAGTAATTATCATAAACATAAAGCAGTCAAGCCGTCTTTATAGACTAGAAAAAAACGAGGAGAATCAAAAATACTGCTTATCGACCGTCAAAACAATATACCCAACATCAGTAAAATAGGTCAATATAAGGTAATGAGCCAATTGGTCTATCTTGGAGCTTTAATATCAATCGGTAACACTCATGAGCTCAGAAGGAGATGTAAAATAGCAAGAAATACAATACGAAATTTCCAGAAGATCTGGAGGTATAGAGACATAACACTGAACACAAAGAAACAGATGGTTGAAGCCAGGACTTTTTCAACGTGTTTGGGAAAACTGGCTGAAACGGTGCCAGGCTTGCAAAGGCTCAAAGGGTGAACATTTGGAACACATAATTTAATAAAATTATTAATTATGAGTTTTTTAATGCGAAGTGGATCGTTTAAAACGTGTAATGGGGTGAAAATTAGGGGTACTGACGACTAAATGACAATAATGTGTAAATTTCCTGTTTTTAACAAAACAAATTAAATATATGTTTAAAAGTTCATTTTATTTTTAAAAATTACTAAATGAAACAAATAACTGAATTCCGATGGATCCGAAATCAGGTATCCAAAAAGCACAATGCGACATTGTTCAATTTTTAAGAAAATTTAAAAAGTTCTGATCTGTTTTGCACGGAAATGGTTGTATTTTAGATACATGTTTTAAGAAGACTTTTCTTCAAAATAATGTAAAAAATGGCATATATACCAGGTCTGTAAATATGAAATCGGAATTTACCCATAGATGGTCCTAGCTGTCAATGTAGTTACCGTCAAACGGAACATGTCGAATTTTGTGCCTGAAAACTACGATTTGCGGACATCATTGATTTTCTGTTACCATTTAAAGAAAACTGCTGCAGAATCGCATCGAATACTCGTCGAAATGACCCTGCTCTTCGTAAATCACAGTACCTTGAGTGGTTCAAAAATTTTAAAAGTGGCGATTATGATGTAAGAAACGGAGAACGTGGAAGACCACCAAAAAAGTCTGAGGAAAGCGAATTGCAAGCATTGTTGGATGAGGATGACGTTCAAATGCAACAACAACTCGTGGATCAATTATATTTCACAGAGAAGCTGTCTCTATACGTTTGAAAGCCACGGGAAAGATCCAGAAGACGGAAAAATGGGTTCCACATGAACTGAATGAAAGACAGCAGGAAACGGACGGAAGACAATACTCTGTGTTTGGTGGGATCAGAAGGTTGTGATCTATTATGAGTTGCTAAAACCTGGCAAAACTGTTAATACTGAATGCTACCGACAATAAATGATCGATTTGAATCAAGCTTTGCGTGAAAAATGAGGAGAATATCAAAAGATGTAACATAAAGTAATTTTGCTTCATGATAATGCACCTTCACATACAGCAAAATTGGTCCAGGAAATGATTGAGGCGTTTAGATGGGAAATACTTGGGTGCTGTCAATTTATTTTAATAAAGAATAAATGTAATGTAGTTGTGGAATAAGAAACAGGGATTACCTCGTTCAAGATGTTCCGTCAGTCAGTTTAGAACAAAGTACATAGATTTCAATTAAGTATAAACGATAACATCAACAGAGTTTTCCCTTCAGGAACTGGCGGTGGAGAGTGATTTGGTTGGCCTTCCGTTCTTCTTCTTCTTCTGCTTCTTCTTCTTACTTACCAAGCTTGGCTCCGTCCTATTACTACTTATTTGCTATTGATACTAGTAGACAAATTATGGAATTTTGTTCTACAGTCATGGAATTTTGACATTGAATTTTGACAAACAGTCATGACGTTTGAAGGTTGGCACAATCGACCACTGGTAAGGATTTTTTTAACTAGTTCCATCTACATGTCAGATCGGAGACTTATTGATGTATATGTTATATAAAATATCTTCTTCTTGATATAAATGAAGAGAAAGCAGAAGATGTTTTGTAAATAATGTTTAATTATTATTATAGAAAGGACAAAATCTAAAGGACGATGCACTTGCGTGAATTTCACAAAACTGCGGTCGCTGCCAATCACCGGTACAAATCAGTGTGCAATATTTTTATTATTTTCTTCATGCGTATTACAGTACGTGTGACCTAGATGTAACATATTATTGCTCTAATCCGTTTTTCGAAAAAGTAAAAAATAAATACTAGCACGGAACTTAAGCCTCGGGTGTTGGCTTGGCCCTGTGCCCCATGGAGCGTGTTGCGGTACCGCTAAATCCTCCAAGGCAGTCGATTTTGCATCTCAATAGCATGTGTGTTATTTGCCATTTGTACTACTAGGTCAATTTGCACTTTACTGAAGCCAATTTGTTTCATATCTTGAATAATATCAAAATTGCCCAACTGTTATTGCTATTTCTGTTATGTGTGTTTTAAAAATTTTTATGTACGGACAAATTCTGAATATTTTTAAATAAGTTTATATTATGTATTGGTTGTGTTAAGAATATGAAATTCAAAATGGTTTAAAAATGCCGATTTTTGTTAAAATAAAATTAGATTTATCTTAAGATAATATTACTTTTTCGGCGATGCAATCATTTAATTATTCAGAAATCATTTCTACATTCACTAATTCACGCGTACTTAATTTCTACACAGTACCTAATTCCTCCGAATATCGAGAACCTATTCTATCACTTCTGGATCTATCAATCGTTGGACTGGACCACACACTGAAAATGTCTAAACAGAAAAAAACTAATAACAAAGCTGTTATTCTAAACTCGAAGGGATATGCCTCTAAACACCAAATTACTTAATTTAACTTCTCGAATCGCGTTTACCATGTAAAGCTGGGTCCACACCAAGAAAAAGTTGGGCGTGTTGAATTTACTGTGCGGCGAAAATATATACCACTCAAAATTTCCGCACACGGTCAATAAATATATGCGTTGTGCGTGCTGTACACTTCCCTCCATCTGTATGTGCACTAGGATGTTGGTAGGGTATGTTATAGTTATTTTATTATTTTCTGTGGTTTACAATTTTCTGTTTTGATATAAATGCATGAAGCAAGGCCAAATCGCTATGGACATTCAATAACGTCTTTTCTTTCGATTTTTTTTCCTTTTTCTTGATTAAATTATGCAGGTCGATATGATTTTTGTAACATTGACGAAAATGTTCTTTTTGCGTGAGTGGTTTAAAAATTTTAAAAGTGGCTATTTTAATGTAAGAAACGAAGAACATGGAAGGCCACCAAAAAGTTTGAAGAAAGCGAATTGCAAGCATTGTTGGATGAGAATGACGTTCAATTGCAACAACTCGTGGATCAATTATAGGTGACAGAGATGCCGTCTCTATATGTTTGAAAGCCATGGGATAGATCCAGAAGATGGGAAAATGGGTTCCACATGAACTGAATGAATGGCAGCAGGAAAACCGAAAAACCACTTTCGAAATGCTGCTCGCATCGCAAAAGTGGATATATTTTGAAAATCCTAAGCGTAAAAAAACTTGGGCAACTCCAGGCGAACCATCGACAACAACTGCAAGGCCAAATCGCTATGGACATCCAATAACGCCTTTTCATTCGATTTTTTTTTCCTTTTTCTTGATTAAATTATACAGGTCGATATGATTTTTGTAACATATGTAACATTGACGAGAATGTACTTTTTGCGTTTCATTTAGGTAGTTATTAAAACAACTTTTTACATAAATAGCCTAGCACGTTTCATTTTCAAGTATCTCCTCCTCTTCTGTGTCATGGGGAAAGGGAAAGTAGTTGTCCCTGAATTTGGAGTACAAATGTAAGGAGTACTTTGGTACAAGTATTGCTGTTTTTTGTATTTATGGGCTAGTAGGGCAACAAAAGGAGATTACAGTAAGAAAGATTGTTTCATAGAACTTCCTTTGAATCAGGTACTTCACACAAAAAATATGCCCCCTTCTTAACCCAAAAGGTGCTTCTTCCGCCTTTCCATATTAAGCTTGAACTAATGAAAAACTTTGTCAACCGGTTTGTTTTCCGGTTTCAAGAAAAATTAACTACATAATTATATTAAATAAATATTAGATTGTAAAAATATCTCATCTTCTTTTTCCCACCACCCACTCTTCGTTTTCGGATTTAGGACTACTAAATACTTCATATACACCTATTTTCATTCATAATTCAACACAATGATATCCTAGGGCATGGTTTGACTAAATCCATTACTCAATAAATAATAAATTCCAATATAGCCACGTCACGTAGGTATCTTTTTAAATTTAAAAACATTAATTTTTACTTCAACAGCACGTCCACACATAAATCCTGTGCACCTTAAATTCTTTCGATGTTCGCGAGAAAACCGATAACAGATGATTTGTGTGCATGCTGTGCGGCGAAAATCTGTGTGTGTGTGTGACCTTGCAACCAAACTGTTTAGGAGATCCTGAGGTGATTCAACTCACTGCACTCCACTAGAACATGACTCACCATGTTGTCACCATGTTTTGTTGTTGTCCATCAGATAACCGTGGGCGAGTCTGCAATGTCTGACTTTTAGTCTATTCCATGCAATTAGCTCAGATCTTTAGGAAAAAGTGGGGAAGGAATATGTAAAAAAGAATCTCTTAGAAGACCAAAGTTTGTTTCCGCTTCTTCCGTGAGTTTCCCAATCTACCTGTATCATTTTCCTTATTTTATTTATGACATTTTTGAAGAATTCTGTAGGTGGAAATATATTGAGCATTGGGAAACCATAGATGGCTCCATTCTGGCATGTGGGTCTGCTTCTTCATTTCCACAGATACCATCTTGGAACCCACATGAAATTCATAATGACAGAACGTGACGACATTTCGTTCTGTGCTTGACCAGTGGAAGTGTGTGAAGCGAATTTTCCAGGCATCTGAGCGCAGTCAAAAAATCGGATCATATCAGGCGTCTTGGCAAGGAGGATGATGAGATGTATTTCAATGTCTCTCTGATGGCCAGTAGCTCTGAAGACAACACGGAACGACAAGGGTGTAGTTTAAAGCTAAAATATGCGTTTGCATGCACGAAAGAACATCCGACACCAGGAGGGGATCTTGAACCGTCAGTATATATGATCTGTGACTCATTATACTTTTCTATGTTGTCCGGAAAGTGGGATTTTAGATAGAGTGACTGTGATTATTTCTATTGTATGCAAGTAGGAAGCTGTTAACATTGAAGAGGACAGGAATCTAGGGAGGGTCAGGTGGAGTGGCTATTGATAGACAGTCAGGTATATGAATTGTATATTCATGGGATATTCGATAGAATCTGTGTCCCGCTCCTAAGTTTCGATTGTAGTGCACAAAATTATGATCTGGAAGTGGCATGAAAAAGTCATCTCTGAATGGAATAAAGGGTCTGAACTTTAAGGAGGTAGCGTGTTTAATTAATTGAATACATCGCCGATATTTTAGAGGCTCAATTTCTGTCAGACATTGCGGACGGAACACCGGGCTGGTCTTAAATGATCAAAACGATAATCTGATGACATTATTCTGGATTGATTCGAATTGTTGTAAATAGGTTTTAGGATCAGACGAATATGTCATGCAACCGTAGCCCACTTTGGATCTGATGAGGAATTTCGAATGAGATGCCTACTTCAGGGCTACCATGGTCCTCAAATAGCGTGCTTTTATTTGATCCAATCCAATTTAATCCAATGTGTTCCCGCCATAATAGCCTAGAGTCAAACAATAGTCCCAGAAAACTCATGAAATGGGAGTGTTGCACACTAAGTGAATGGAAATATTGCATAATGAAAGGTTATGTAGCGGGGACAGTTAATTTTCCTGCAAAAGTGCGTTGAAGTTGATTTGGAAGGTGAGAATTGAAGGTGTGATTTTTTCCGCAACCCTAGGAGTAAAGTATATCAAAATATCGTCGGCGTATAGCTTATATTTCATATTATACCTAATGTGACTCTCTATATTGTTAATAGCTATATTGAAAGGGATCGAGCTAAGGACTGAATATTATGAGACACCATTTTCTAGAGTATATTTACTGGAGATAGTATTATCTAACCTAACGGAAAAAGTCCTATTAGATAGAAAATTCTTGACAAAGAAGAATTAATTTCTCGTTATGTTCAGCTCATGAAGACTTTTGATTATATTGTATTTCCAGACAGATCAAATGTGTATTTAAGGTCCAAGGATATGGCCAGGAGGTGATGACCAAATGAGTAATATTTATTTAAATAAAAACTATATCATGAGTTTTAGTCTTATTACAATCGTCGGTTGGCGGTCAGAATGATCAAGCGAGAGTTGAATTTTACTCAAACAACCGTCAATTAGATTCTGATCAATGAATTCAGGCGAAGAAAATTGGTGCGAAAATGGTTCCGAAAAATCCCTTGTGGCGAATTTTGTATTATTGATCCAAATGGCCCAAAAAACCAGAATGCGTAAATCAAACACCAAAAGATTTGCTGATTTGCGATTTTCATAGCTAGGGTTTATCCATTAGGAATTTGTGCCTTTTAACAAGCATTTTTACCGAGAAGTTCTTGAAAGGCTTATACATATAAGGCTTATACATGAAAGACTTATACATATATAGGAATAATGGGCTTTGTTAGATAGCGAGTTCAATGAACAAGTTTTTGGGCAAGTAAAAATCAATGTGGTTTCTCAGCTCCCTTATTTACCAGGGTCTTGTGACTTTTATTTCTTCCAACATTGAAAATTCATGTCAAACAACACCATTTTGGGACATGTTAGAACATTGAAAAGGCAGCAACCGATTAGCTGAAGATTATTCCAGTATCTGGTTCCAGCATTGGTATGAAGAGTGTATTAACCTTCTCCAGTGCTACCTATTTTCCCAAGGCAACTACTTGTAAAACAATGTAAAATTGTAATTTCGAATTAATAAAAAAATTATAAAAAATTTATTTCACTACTTTATTTCACACCTTGTATTATAGTTGCATATATTAGGTCTTATTGAAAAATTTTCTTAAATATTGAATAAGGTTCGATCAATTTACAGATATTTACATTTATTTAGTTAATTTATGTATTTTATTTGAATTATTTGCTTAATATGTCTACTTATTAATTCTGTTTGAGCTTAACCCCAGGTGTTGTTCCTAGATACAAAAAAATAACGTCCTGGTTATGTCAGAAATGTGCTAATGAAAGGATTAGGACAAAATCGGATAGCGCAAAGTCTGAATTATATGTTGAATGCCGTAGAACCCTAATTGCGTTGAGTACTTGAAGCTTTTCCTTTATCAGTTTGACATAATACGGGTTGGCAGTATTTTGCTGTAGAAGACTCGACTTATTATTAACCCTTTCCTACCGAACTATCAATTTTTTATGATTTTTTACAATTGTACTTTATTATATTACTACGTACGGTACGTAGGTACGTAAAAAACACAGATTTTTTGAGATTTTTATTGTACCTAGGAGTACTATTTCTAAGAACTGGACTAATTTGTAGCGTCAGGAAATTGTATGTAATGTATTAAATGTTAGAAACCTTGTTAAAAAATACAAGTAATACAAAAATATGAGACCAAACGTTTGCTTTGTGGTATTCAACAAAGCAGTTTTTTTATCATTTAGACATAAAACTACATTACAATGAAAATATTTACTATGTGGTTTCGATTGCGTCTTTTTTATGCTACAAAACTCACACCTTCCTCTACTGTCTGCAAATATGGGACAATGTATGCCTCTGTTACCCAAAGGTACATCTCTCACAATAAAATAATTGGATATGCGCCTTTTAGAAAGACCAGGACTTAAAACGTTATTTGTAGAACCTCTTTTTTTTTGACCAGCATCTTTCATTGTTATCAATTCTTGGATAACAGATCGTCTTTCACGATAGTTTTTCGAATATAACATCATGAATAACAAAGCCGTTGACAAATGCTATGTCTATGACACCCTAGAACAATCTATGCCACCATTTTGGCGATTTTCCGTCGACACAATATAGGACTCTCAATCGATCAGCTGGGCAAGATACTATAGACTTTAATCCATTTTTTTCTTACTTGATACTGTGGCCTTTTCCCCATTCTTGCTCGGTCAGTTCTAAAACGGCTGTTTCCACTAAGTTGCAGTTTAAACATTTTGAGCTCATTTCTTCATCTTTTCCCTGGTAAATATGAAATTTCTTTATAAAGCCTCTCTGGTCAGCCAAACACCACAACTTTTATCCTCTTTTGGAAGGTTTTATCGATAGGTATTGCTTCAGTTCAAACCTACCATTGAATTTGATCATCGACTCATCCACACTCATTTCTCTACAGTTTGTCCTTGCAGTTTGTAGGCATTTGAGTATTATCATTACAATGTAGATGTGATAAAATAATAGCAAATCTGTCTCTTGGCATGATTTTGCATAAAAGTGGATTATATAAATCAGGTGCCGATGAGTAATGGTCTATCCAAGCTGATTGAGTATTGTATACCATGTAGAAATTTATGCCTATATTTATTAAAAGCTCCTCCTCTTTTAGATTCAACACCTTGTCTTTCTGTGTAGCGTAAAGGTCAACATGATATCATCTAATATTCTGCTAATCAATACTAGAAATATATCAGTCAGTGTGGCACAGGGAGCAAAACATTGTTGTATTACTTCTGTATCTGCTGAATATTCCGGTAAATTTGTCGACGCTTTTTCCACTTACGATTTGGTTCGACAACCTTTTGTCGGATACCTCTCGGCAAGGACGTACTTGGTGACGGAAGATCAATCTCGGATCTGAGACTAAGGACCGGCGTTGTAGATACCTCATCAATAGAAGATTCTGGTGGTAATTCTTCATTTGAAAGCGATAAGGGTTGACTTCGATTAGGACCGTTTTCATCATCTTAATTAGTGTCTCTTGACATATTCCTGTCATTTTTCGCCGAATATTGTTTTTTTGCTAATCTAATTTTTGAGGTTTATTAAAGTAAACTCTTTGTTTAAGATAATTTGATAGAAAGAAGCCAGAATTAGTGAAATCGGAAGATTTATCGGGTTATCTGAGATCTCCGTTTTTGGAGATTAATTCATTACGGAAATGTTCCTTCAAAAGTGCTATGGTAACCCTTGTAGTATGTGTTGTAGCACTGGTCTGCTTAAACCAATAGACCTTAGACCTGGAGTAAGTTAAAGTTCTATATAATTCATTTTATGCTGGTTCTTCTTCATTAAAAAAAAGGAAACTCTAATAATTCTTTACTTTGACTTTCTCATAATAGAAAGGTCTTTCATGAATGCATTTTTTTGTATATATTTTCTATACTCTATAAACGCGAATTGTATTTATTAATAAATCCATTGACATAAAAATGGGCCTTATAAAACAACTTCTTAACGAAATGTTCACCTGTATCTGGAGGATTTAAGAAGGCCCGATTGAATTTTAATCGCAGCTAGAAATGGTGATGGTTAAAGCTGTTGCATTATATATATTTTACATATCTTATTTTAATCTATGTTGGACCGTTGATTTATTGTGATTGTGATCTCAAATAATGAGAACACTCTCAGCAGGAACTTTTGGGACGTTTTGCAGTTCGTGGCCAGACAAAATTTTGTTTACCAATTTGCATATTGTGGGAGTAAATGGTGGCTTTTTAATGTTAAAAATTCGTCGAAATTAAAAATGCTTTCCCTATTTTCAAGTAAAATGTAACATTTGCTATTCATTCTGCAACTGAATGCCGCCCCAATTTCAAAAATTCTGAGTTTTAACTTATCCTGAAGCTAAAAAATGTTAAACCTAAAATAATAATATTTAATTTATAATGGCGAAATGGTTTTTTGTGCCTCCCTGAGGTTGAAAAGAACTATCAACACTATTAAATAACTTAAAGGTCAAGGAACAAGAAATACGTTTCAATAATATGTTGAAAAAATTAGGTGTTATAAATATGTAGTTTTATAATATTAACATATAATTATTTATAATTTCCTCTTATCTCGGTCGTATAAATATCGAACAGGAAATCATTTGATCTGACTCAGACAGGAAACATTTTAATTTTCAAGGAGCACTTAAAAATTCAAGCACGGTAGTCACCGTACACCAACTAAAGATACTTCTAGCGATGAACAGACAGATAAATGAGTGGATCTAAGTCGGGATTGATTGATCTTATGGAGGGGCTTGGCATATACCCTGCTACTGCTGCAGGACGGCAAATCTCGTTAATAGAGCGCTATCTGGCGACTATCTCTTAAATCGGTTTCAAGGTGGTCCCATCTTTCCGTCTCGAAAAAAAGGGAAAATATGCGTCCCCTATGCTCGCAGCCCTTGAAAACATTATAATGAATAATATCGCTCCATATTAGTCTTGAAATATTAGATACTTATATGAGTGTATGTTTGTGGTAATGCAAAAGTAAAATTTATAATATGTAAACATTTATATATATTTGCTGTGGATAATTTCTGATTTGCAAAATTATCTCTGTATCTCGTTGGTATTAAAATTAATCTAACTTAATTTTTTTTTGCCGACCGTGGTGGTCTGGTGGGTTGATAGCTCGCCTGGCAAATCCAATGGTCCCGGGTTCGAATCCTGGTTGAGGCATGGATGTTTAGTGGTATAGGGTGTGTGTGTCTGCTAGCGCTTCCGCTAGCGACACCTATCGGGGTATTTCAAACGAATTGTGAGTTTGCGCGCTTCTAGTGTCAAAATTATTCAGTATATTCTGGCAAATCATCACGTTTGACATCCGAGCAATGCTTACAAATTGTCGAAATTTATCATCAAAATCAGTGTTATGTGCGCTATACTTGTAGTTTTGGAGTATTTCGTGAATTTTATGGCGCACATAATCGCCCAGCCAATCGGTGTATTCCCGAGTTATCGACAAATTCCGAACGCATTTCACGCAGCTCGATGTTAAAACAAAAACAAGACAACAAACTGTGCGTTCCGAAGAAAATATCGCCGCTGTTACAGTTCGTAGAAAGTTGGACTTTGTATTTCGACTATGTGGAAAATTTTGCGTAAATATTTTGGTCTGATGCTTTACAAAATTCAAGAACTCAAGCCGCAAGTCACTCGTTTGCGTTGTACGTTCGGTAAATGGGCTGAAAATTAATTGCAACTTGCCCCATAATTTTTTTCACAAAATTTTGTTCAGCGACGAAGGTCATTTTTAACTAAATGGTTAAGTTAATAAACAAAATGACCGCATTTGAAGTGAAAATAATTCGCAAGCGATTGAACAATTTCCGTTGTATCCAGAAAAAAGCACCTTATGGCGCCGATTGTACACCAGTGGCATCATTGGGCCGTATTTCTGTAAACATTAAACTGGAAAGCATGCTACCATTAATAATAAATCTCTAGTCAATGCCGATAAACCAGCAATCATTGACATCTTGGAAGTCAACATAGCTCGGACAATTGAGGCCATAAGACCACGCGCACGCACAAACACACGCACACACACACACACACACATGCACACACACACGCACACACACACACACGCGCGCGCACACACACGCATCCACACACACACACACACACACACACACACGCGCACGCACTCAGACACCCGCACACAGACACACACTCACACACATGCACACACACACACACACACACACACACGCACATACGCACACGCACACGCACACACACCTACATACACACAAACACACAAACACACACACACACACACATACATACACACACAAACACACACACACACACACACATACACACACACACAGACGCACACACGCATACATATATTATATATGTGTATATATATATATATATATATATATATATATATATATATATATATATATATATATATATATATATATATATATATACATATATTTTTTTTTATTGACATATGGGCCCTGATGGACTACGCGAAGTACAGTTAGAGGCGTTTGTTGTTGTTAGCCTTCCTGTGCGCCCATACTAATTTTATTATTTCGCTAGGGGCTTTTTCCTTTCGTCTGACCAAGTTGTTCCAGTCTTCCTACATTCTTCTCTCTGGCCAACCTCCCAAACGTTGACCTTGTGTTTGAAACAGCTTGTATCCTGAATTTAACTTTGTGTAATATTTGCTGATCTTAGGTCCACTTTAAATCCAGCAATCCATTTAATTATTTCTACTTTAGCTCGATTTCTATTTTCATAAAATTTTACTATTTGTTTAGTTAGCCTACTCGGATTCATCCGTTTTATGTGTCCGTAAAACTTAAGCCTTATTTTTCTCATATCACTGTATATATTTTTGTATTGTTTGCTTTTTTCGAAGTCGATATTTTGTGCTATTTACTTGTTTGGGGCTTAAAATTTTTCTTATGATTTTCTGTCCTTCTATTCAATCTCCTCGATGTTTCTCTTTCTATTCAAAATGAGCGCTTCTGCGCCATATAGACATTCTGGCTTAATAACTGTGTTGTAATGTCTCACTTTTGTGTTTTTAGATATGCATTTTTTTGTTGTAAATATTTTGTGTGTCTCAATGCTGTTTCCATTTTTTGACATCTACCCTTATTAGCCGCTTTTTCCAACCCATTTTCCATGATTATTTCACCCAAATATTTGAATTGAGAGACTCGTCCGATGCTACTATATTTTGTTTTTAGAAATGGTGTTCTTAGTTTGTTGCAGGTCATGTATTGTGTCTTTTCAAAGGAAATTTGGAGTCCTACCTTTTCTGTTGTTTCTTTTAGGATTTCAATCTGCTTTTGTGCCGTTAAAATATCCTGAGCCAAAATTGCTAGAATATCAGCAAACGCCAGACAATCAATTTTAATGTTTGTTCTCATGTCAATATTCATATAATGTCAATATTCAGGGCCGACTTTTTTTCACGCCACTCCTGTATTATTTTTTCTAGAACACAGTTAAATAAGAGTGGCAAGAGTCAGTCCCCTTATCTCACTCCAGTTTTAGTTTCGAAGAGCTCTGAATTGTCACCCATGAATATAACTTTTGATTTTGTGTAGGTTAGTGTTGCTTTAATAATTGCCAGCATTTTCAGATCTAGTCCTTGTTCTTTCAAGATTTGGAATAAAGATTCACGGTCAATAGAATCATATTCTTTTTTGAAATCCACATATGTACAGATCAGGTTTTTGTTTTTATTGTATCAACTTTAAATTCAGGATCTGTTCAGGGTAGGATCTGCCCGGTCGAAAATCTGCTTGATATTCACCAATTTTAGGTTCTAACTATCCCTGTGCTCTGTCTAGTAAGCTTTGAGATATCTTGTAACAAACTGGGAGAAGAGCTATCCCTCTGTAGTTGTTTACATCCGTTATATCTCCGTTCTATCTTCGTTGTTATGTTATGGATAAATTAGAGCATTTTTCCAATCTTCCGGAATCCTGAATCAAAGGATTTAAAAAATTCAGCATTGATTCCATCTTCCCCAGAAGCTTTGTTATTTTTAAGTCGCTTGATTTGCCTAATTATTTTGTCTACATTCGGTGGTAATGAATCTGGGTTTGTTTAGTGTTGGTAATCTGTTTAAGAGCTCAGGACAGTTTAGTAGTTATTCAAATTAATTGGCAAGTTCTTTGCAATTGTCTTGGTTATTTAGAGCTAATTGCCCGTTTGCCTCTTGGCAGCGAAGACTTTGTGGTTGCTAGCCTGTTAATTTAGTTTTAAATGTTTTGTAAAAATTTCGAGAGTTATTATTTTGGAAATCTTTTTCTATTTCATTAAGTTTATTGTTTTCATATTTTCTTTTAGTTTGTCTAATTAGCTTCGATGTTCCTTTTCTTACTTCCAAAAAGATGTTATAGTTTATTGCTCTTTTTTGACTGTTTCACTCTTTGAATGCTTCACCAAGGATGTTTTCTTCGTTTTTGTACAGGGATCAACTTTAAGGCTGTTTTAATAATTTTTTGTTTTAATTCTCGCCAGTTCTGTGCTGGTTGTTTATCAAGGTCTTTTGTTACGGTTACTTTTATTTTCGTAGGGTCGAACTTTGGTATTGTCAGTCTTTTTTGAATACGTTTTCAAGGTTTTAAGCTAGGGTTGATTTTAGTCAAGTAGAGTTCCGTGTCTATGTTACCTCTTTTCCTGACTTGAACATTCAAAATCTCTTTATAATTGGGGTACGAAATGCCAACATGGTAATTTGAAATTCACCCATGTACGTGTTGGGCATCTCCAGGTCTTTTGTTTTGTTATTTTCTTCTTAAAATAGGTTTATATTATTTTTAGATTAAACTGCGAGCACAGTTCAACCAATCCTCTGCCATTATGGTTAGTCTATTTATGCGCGGGGAAACTCTCTTTCTTTCCCTAGTTGGGCGTTGAAATCACCCAATAGGATTTTTACATGGTTAGAGAGTATTTTAGAAATTGTCTTTCCAGAATTCTTTAGAATTGTCTTTCCAGAATTTCCCAGGGCTTATTTACTTTTTCAGGATTAGATTTATTTTCTTCGTTAACTGGGAGGGGTGTATTGATTAATATATAGTTTTTGTTAGCACACTTGAGGGACAGTGTCATAAGTCGAATATTTACTGGCTAGACATTACTTATAGAACCAAGAATTATTTTTGAGATAGCGAAAGCAATACCGAGATGTGGTGTATTTTTGAGTATTCTATTGTACGTTTTACTTTTAAAAAGTCTGTAGTTGCCGAAGTCAAAGGTGTTATCATCTGTTAACCTGGTTTCTTGCAGAGCTAAAATTTGGATTTTTTGTTAATTCAATGTTCGCTCCAATTCGTCTAGTTTTCCTGGGCGCAGGAGAGAATTGATATTTACCGTTCCAAAGAATAGTTTTTGTTTTTGTTTTCGATTTCAGACGTTAGACGGAGGTCTCCGACTCCCTCTGAAAGACTTTGCGTTTAAGTCCAGACGCCCCAGAATCCAAAAGTCCGGTTGTACCAGCAAAGCTGGCAGAGGATTGTTTATCTCCTGCGGTAATTTTGTAATTTCTAGAACACCTCATCTTGTACTTTGAATTAAATGTTTTAATCATGACGATTCAGAGGTTAAGATTGGAGGGGTTAGTTCCAGAATTTAAATCTCAGCTCCACCACTGGTGAACAGACGCTGACCACGCAACTGCTTGATACAAGTCAGACGTTAAGTAGATATATATATATATATATATATATATATATATATATATATATATATATATATATATATATATATATATATATATATATATATATTGAAATCTTGACTAAATGGACCATCGTTTGAAATAATTTGCCCAGGGTAATGTAATATTTTTCTTTAAACATGAAGTGTCCAAGTTAGTTGACATACATTTTTGAATCACGACTCAATGAAACTTTTTTTTGCTAAATTAACAACGACCATTGTTTGATCTATGACTGCGATTAATAGCATGGTGATTTAGGACCACGTTATAGAAAATAACACTGAAAAATTGGAAAATATGTGATCACAGTACTTAAAGATGTAGCCTAGGGTGTCAAATTTCGAAATTTTCAAAAATATGCTTTTTAACACTTAACACGGTGACATGAATGTTTTTCTTATTTTTGCCAGAACTGGTATAACATGCAGCCCAGCACCTGCTTGAGGTTGACTTTCGTGACATACGGTATACTTCCGAGAGATGTTTATGTTATTTTTCAATATCATCTGTCTTACGTTTTTTAGATCTCTGCTAGTTTAGTACATTCTTAGTTGAATCATTTCTTTGTTTCTGTTATGGTTTTTGTTATCTTTGTCATCCTTATCATATCATCCATCTGTTTTGACTCTCTTATTCGCAAATAACTATTATATTCTTGGTCTGCTTCTACATTATTCGTATTTCTGTATTATCTTCGATTTGTTCTATATCTATCCTTATTTTTTCTTAATATTTACACCTCTTTTCTATTTTTTTAATTGATCTGTGACAAATTCTTTCTCTTATTTCTTTCAACTTGAATTATTCGTCTTTTTACATTTTCTAACAAATTGTTCTTATTAAAATGTAATCTGAGTTTGAGGTCTCCATCTTCCATGTACATTGTGGTATATTCGCAACTTTTCATATTAATTTTGTAATTGTTCATAGAACATATCTGTCTTATTTATCTTTCTTTTCTCTGTCTATGCATGGATATTATTTCTACTATGTTCAGTTATTTTTTGTTTTTTTAATCTTTTTTCCTTCATTTTACACATATAGAACACAATATTGGCTGGAGTTCATAATTTCTTTTCAATCATTCCTAGCCATAAATCAAGTGTCTAGTACTCTATCATTTCCTCTACTTTTAAAGAGGGTATCATTTTCTATTTTTACTAATTATGCGTTTAACGGTTATGTCTCTTGCAGAGCCACTATAGTTAGCTTATGTCCGTCATCTCTCTTTGTATTCAAATATTAATATTTACTTGTTTAACTTATATATAGTCAGAATATTTTTATTTTAATTTTTATTTCATTTTACTCCGATTTTTTTTTTATTATTTTAAATGACGTGTGCATTTAATAATTAAAGTGAATTACTTTATACTTACCGACCAACCAGACATTTTGTTCGAACTTATATATATATATATATATATATATATATATATATATATATATATATATATATATATATATATATATATATATATATATAGACAAATACTGGTAAAACGAGTCTTGTCATATTTTATTGACATTTCCCGTAATAAAATTCTCTTAATTGGTAGGTGCTTTATAATTTAAGGTATAATAGTAAAAGCCTTCCCCAATAACTTTAGTTTATCTTTATTTTTAACCATTATTTAGGATTAATGATCTAGTAACTCTTATAATGAATAAAGCTGTTTAAGAATGTTTTCTGATAGAAGTTTTCTTATCAATTTGCTTTATAATGCTTTAATATATAACATTAGATATAGGTTTAATGAAAAGGATGTGTATTTCCTGGGAATTATGATATCCAATAATGGTAAAATGTGATTTGATATCCTGACTTAATTTATTGAAAATAAGTATTCAGATATTTTGACAAAAATGATGATTTTACGACTATTTCTAACACATCAGTCAATAAGTCATCGGTTTAACATATAGATGGCGTTACTTATTTAAAAATTCTTACCAGTGGTCGATTGTCCCAACCTTCAAATGTCATGTGTCAAAATTTCATGACAATCTGTCTACTAGTTTCTGAGTTTGTATGCTTTAAGTGACGCTACTTTTGAGATTTTCAAAACAATGAAAAAAAATAATTTTGCAGGTTGATTAAACATTGCTTGTTGATGAAGAAAAATACCGTTGAAGTAAAACAATGGCTTGATAAACACTACCCGAACTGTGCTCCAGGAAAATCAACCATAATTGATTGAATCAATTCTTCTGTTGGAACCTTTGGTGTAAAATAATAAACTTGAAGAGATTTACCACTAAACACCAAAACGCTTTTTTGAACTGCTCGATGCACGTTTCGCTAACCATGTTAGCATCATCAGGAGCTGATTTGTAAACTGGATTCAAACGTGGCCGTAAAAGTACTGATGATGTTTAACGCTCTGGGCGTCCAAATGAGATGGTTACACCAGAGAACATCAGAAAAATTCACAAAATTATTTCTCAAAACCGTAAAGTAAAGCTGCAGGAGATACCTGATATCATGAAGATATCGATGGGACGTGTTTACATCATTTTACATGAACATTTGGGAATGTATAAATTGCTATCGAAATGGGTGCCGCGTTTGCTCACAGTGGACCAAAATTCTGAGCAAAGTTTGGAGTTATTTAGACGAAATAAAAAGGATTTTTTCATGGGGTATGTCACAGTGAATGAAAAATAGATCCATCACAACTCTCCGGAGCCAAATCGGCAATCAGCTGAGTTATCGAATATTACATAGTCTTGTTGGTTCGTTTGAGGACGAGATTGCAAAAATGGCTCCGAAATTTTTTTTCCCAACACATTTATTGCCAACACATTTATTGACTAAATCCTCTTATATTGATCTTTACTATCATCAGTTGCTCTATGACGGAAAAATTATTGGACATCCTGTATATAACGAATAATATATAACGGAAACGCGTAAAATGTAAATAAATAGACTATAAATTAAAGTATTTGCAAAAAATATGTATTTTGTTCTGATTATATAACACTGACAATATTTTATAATTACTACATATGTTATTCTTAAATATATGTAATTGAGGGGTATTTTCCCCACTCTATTTAAAATAAAATCACATTACATTATATTCAGTGTAATATTTCATTCCGCTTTTTTTTTAAATCTATTAATTGACACTGTTTGTTTTTTACTGAGCCAATATTAATGTGACCTCATTAACTATATAGGTTGTTTTTACGTGAGCCTCATTACTACTGTAATTATACCAGAAATCTCAAAATATACAAACTAGTTTAATTATTTTAATAAACTAATGTTCCTACAGTGTACTTAAAATTACATGGTGGTAACATATATTCATCCCGTTTTTCCGTTTGGTAGCGGAATATTGTTATTTAATAGCGTTAGTAATTTTGCACAAGCTGCTACAACTTTAATTTGACGCGGAAAAAATGACTTCGGCGATTTAGGGAATGACTTTTGATGTCAAATATAACAAATATAGATTCGGCAAAAGAAATGTAAACTGACATATTCGTTATACAGGAGGTAAAGGAAATAACTTTCATAAATGTAATCAACAATTCTCTACAATACTTTGAACAGTAAGTATCCTATTAATAATATTCCTAACAATTGGCAACGTCACCAATTGTTAGCAAAACTCAGTTTTATGTTTCATTGTCCTCTTAAGGAATTATTTCAAAATATAATGTAATATTTTATAGTTATGATGACTATTTTATGGTTATGACGTTATTAATGACTATGGAACTGACTTACGGAATTATTCATAAATTTCAGCATACATTTGGTTTCTTTATTTTTTATAAAAAGAGACACTTACATATTAATGTCGTTTCATGTTAAAGTTGAAATTACTATATTACTATATATTTTTTATACCATAACACGTTTTATAACAATATCAAACAACGTTTCAATGATTAATTGTTTCATTAAATTAAATTTAAAAACATCCATTGGAATCAATACAAGCCCGACACCATTTTATCTTTTCCCGAACACATTAAAACAATCCTGGTAGGGTAAAGTCTGATAATTTGGACCATTTTTTTTAAACGCGCTTTGAATCTATATTTTTAGATTTTTACAAATCTCTATTGAATGAAATAAAACAACAATTATTACGCTTTGCATTTATTAAGTTTTAATCAACATAATTATTATAGATATCTCAATAATCCACAAAATATGAGATCCGAGCAGTTTTGTTCCAATTTAACCAACTGGTTCTGTTATTTGGACCACGGGGTTGCTAAATTGGACCTCAATAAGCTCTAAGGACTTTGGGGCCTTTTTTTATCGTAGTAATTTATTTTACATTTGGCACATTCATTCTCCTTGTCTTCTGATCCTAGACTGTTCAAAACTAGGAGTCCTTTTGCATCGTCGGATTTTTCACTAACATTTTTATTGATTTTTCTCTTTATCTTTTCTTGTTTACGTCCTTTGCCACAATTATGTGGATTTTGTTTTTTTATTTATTCCTGTTGTGTTATTAAATATGTTAATTTGTTTTTTTATTATTTTTCTATCTAAATTTAATTTGATTGGTTTTCGCTTCTGTTGTAATGTTTCTAAATTATTTTTCTACAGACTAGATGTCAATTCAACAGCTTTCTCTGCATCTCACCTTTGATAGTTTGCCTGGCCTTTAGTACTGGTGATAGGAGGTTAAGACTGGCTGCTACTTCACGTCTTACCTAAATAGCCTGCGATGTGGATGGTTTGGCAAAATCTAATTGCTCAATAATTTGTGAAATAGATGATATAACTTCCGTTGAGCATTGTGTGGCTATCTACGACATTGAAGGCATTACAACTTGTGTCTTAGGTTACATGGAAGGTTGAGCTTGAAAAGGAGGGGAAGTTTGAAGCGGATAGAGTATTGCTTTCAGTATCGGTATCAAGCAAAGATTCAGCAGCCGCAAAATGGCAGTCTTGAAAAACATTTTGATTAACGGGCCAAATGCCCGATGCTTTAAAGCCATTCACTACATTACCAATAGTGGCCGCACGTTCATAAGATGTGTTAATCAATTGGCTAACTGGATATTAATTAGATATTGAGTAACAGTTCTACAGGGATTTGTTCGCATTCATGTTTCGATAGCTTGCGTGCAGTAAGTACTCATAGGCTTAAAAAAGGCTATGAGTACTTACCTATGAGTACTTACTCATAGGCTATGAGTTGTGTGACTGATAATTGTAGCAAAACGTCATTGTCACGAGCTAACCACAAAGCATCTACATTTTTACTATTTGTCGTATAACCATCAAGTAGTAATAAGACATTATCTTCTTTTGTTTGTTTGACCAGAGAAATAAAATGCTGTAGCTATTGATTGAACAGTTTTCATTTATTTATGTAACCCGGTTCTGAAATTGTTACAATACTCATAGCTGGAGCTCCCTCCTTTAATTGTTCATTCATTCGCATTCATTTAAAAATTATCATTGGCAGAATCAATTGACCAGATGCACTAGCACAAGTAACCATTGTGGTATTTACACCTCTTTCACCGCTAGTTAAAGCAACCACCTTTTTTTAGTATATATATATATATATATATATATATATATATATATATATATATATATATATATATATGTTTTATATATGTTATTTCGTATGTATATATATATATATATATATATATATATATATATATATATATATATATATATATATATATTCAATGATTCAAGCTCAAAGCGGGCCTTAGTGGATGCATTGCTTAATCAAAGTGTAAATCAATGTACATTTATGTAAATCTACTAGGAGCGATATATGATGAAGCTACAGCAACAGTCCACCTTGATGATCTTGAGGTTGGAATAAATGTAGAAGGGGGCGTATGGCTCCTAACGTGGGTTCCTAAAAATGCCTATCGTTTGAATGCCACTATTTTCCGCTCTTAAAAGCATTGAAGCATTATAACTTTTACGAAAGAACAAATAAAGATCAGTTTTCCAAGTTCTGGTTTTTGTCTCTCATTTTCATCTGGGTTCGAGAAAATCGAGATAACAGATATTTTTCACTGATATTTTAAATTTTTGAAACTAAAAATACAACACACAAATTTGTGTTAGATATAGTAGAAATGAGTGTTTATGACTAAAATATTATTGGAGATATTGACGTTATGTCAAAACAAAATGGCGTAGTCTGACAAATGCGCGCTGTTGTCAACTATGTATTTTACTTTTGTTTGTTCTCTTACAGTTGACTGAATATGCAACAAAAAGAAATAAGAGAATTTGGGACCCACTTCAAATGCCGGCTGCTATAGAAGCTGTACATGTTGGAAGGAAAATAAAATAAGTCACAAGAACGTTTGTGCTTCCAGAACCTTCTATAAGAGACAAATTAAAAATGGAGAGTACTATGATCCTCGATTGGGAAGGAAGACAACGTTTTCAAAATATGGTGAAAAGGAGTTGGTCATGTTGTTATTTTGGCTAAAATACTTTTTGGAATTACACAACAGCTACGCAAACTGGCTTGTGAATTAGTTACAAAAAACATAAAAAAAAATTCAGCAGAGAAAGGCATGGCAGGTAAATGCTGGGTGTATGCGTTCTTAAAAAGAAATCCTAGGATCTCTTTGCGAACTCCGGAGCTAAAGCTCAGTTTTATTAAAATAAAACTGGCATTAATTTGTTTTTTCGTAATTTAGGAAAAATTATGGAGAAGAATGCTTATCTAGCCAAAAGAATATTTAATGTTGAAGAAACAGGATTTTCAACTATACAAGGGCCTGGAAAAAATAATGTGCCTAAACGCTTTAACAAGTTGGTAGAATGATGAGCGGAGAGCGTGAGAGAAACGTCACAATTGTCTGTGGAATTAATGCACCAGGTTGTTCATTTGTCCCACCTATGTTTATATATTCACGCCAAAGGATCAAGTCAAGTCTTAAGATTGGAGGGCCCATTGGAGCTGTATATGAATGGTCAAAATCAGGGTAGATTAATGAAGATGTTTTTGAAAAATGGTTTCGTCAATTTGCCAAACATATTAGTGCAACTACCCAAAACCAAACAGTCCTAATTCTTGACAATCATGTAAGTCACTTGTCACTGAAAACTTATCAATATTGCCGCAAATTGCATCCACATGCTATCATTACTTCCGCATACTTCCCATAATATGTAAACACTGGACGTTACTTTTTATGGTTCACTGAAGGCAGCTTTTCACAGAAAGTGACATTTATATATGAAAAACCATCCACATGAAAAAATCACTTATGTTGTTTAGGCTTCAATTTTTAATAAAGCATATTTGAGAGTAGCTTCGATGGACATAGCACTAAAAGGATTTGAAGTAGCTGGCATTTATCCCATAAATCCCAACGAATTCGGTGGTGATGGCTTTATATCAGTTTCTTTTATTAAAGACTTAACATCTCAAAATCAAACTTTAATGAAGAATGACATAGCAACCACAGCATTTACTACCATACATGTTACGAATGAAACCCCAGCTATTGCTAGTTCTTCACGTAGTATTTTGCCAATCTTAAGTCCAAAAACATCACTCACACATGTTGACTACTACTCCCTTAAAGGCAGAATTTTAAAAAAAGTAGAGGAATAGAAGTTTAAAAGAAAATTATGACAATAATTATAAAAAAGGAAAAACCTTGAGAAGCTCAAGAGAAGATTGTTCATTTCCAGCAGCTATGAAGTTTTTCTAGGACAATTATATAATGACGACGATTGTGATGACATGGACACATACCAAGAAAATGATAATACTGATGCCGTTAATGGTCCTTGCACAATATGTGGAGAATTCGGCCGTGACAAGGACATATGGCAATTGTTCCAGCTGGATCCATAAATAATGCAGTAGTAAATACATTGCTGAAAATTTAATATGCGACTACTATTACAAAATTAATAATAAGAATAATATATGTAAGCTTCAGTAAACTGCTAACATCAAAGACATTGTTAAAAAGCTAAATGTTGAGTTGGCCGTCGAATTAAACAATGCTCAAGACCTAAACGAACTATGCCATTTAATACTCTGCGTGAGTCTAGCAGTTAGCGAAATATATGTGAAACAGCCTAAGGAAATAAAATTTATAAAGCCCCCATAGGAAACCCGGCTCCAAAACCATATAGAACGGTTTCGCAAAGAAATAGGAATATTGCATGTTTATCTTCATGAGACAAAACCAAGCACAAAAGTAAAAAAGAAAGCTTTTCTTCTCTTTTGCTCGCTTTCTATATGAAAGCGAGCAAAAATTTAAGCATATCCAGATTGCAGATAGCAACTTCTTACGCATCTCGAAAAGCTTAAATAAAAAATATAGGCCCTGGGTAACTGGCTACACCGATATCACAAAAGAAACAAAAGATATTAAGAAAATAAAATGTTTGCACTTGCAATATTTGCAAAGAAAAAATGACTGAACACTGGACTAAACTTTAATCCAATCCTGTTCAACATAGTGAAGCTACATGGATTGATACGGAAAAAGCCAACTATATTCAAAAACCTCAAATGGAGTACATAGCAATAACTAGGAAAGAAATTAATAATGGGACCAGAAAACTTAAAAACTGGACGTGACCTGGTATCGATGGCATACATAACTACTGGTGGAGAACTATGATAAAACTGTCATAATCGACTTGCAGCGTTGCTTGAAGATTCTATACAAGACCCAATAAAGATACCTACAAATTTCACGAAATATGCTCCCTAATCACGTATATGCTCCCGAAGAAAGGTGACTTATCTGATGCAAACAATTTTAGACCGATAACTTGCTTCCCATATCTATATAAAATCCTAACATCTATCAACAAAATCCTTGCATGGGAGCAAAACCGATGTAAACAACGTTCAAGAGGATGCAAGGAAACTTTACTAATTGACAACATCGTTACTCGCCAGGCAAAGTTTAAACAAATAAAGATATCTACCGCGCGGATTGACTATCAGAAGCCTTTTGATTCAGTCCCACATTCATGGCTGAGCAGCATACTTCACATATACGGAATCCACCCAAATCTGTGTCGACTGCTCGAGTATCTTATGAGGACATGGGGCACATCCATATCAGTCAAGGGAATATCAGAATCTTACTTAACGGAAGAAATTCCAATACGCAGGGGAATTTTTGAAGAGGATAGCCTTAGCCCCTTGTGGTTCTGTATGGCGTTAAATCCGTTGAGCTCAATGTTAACAAACACCAAATACGGATACACCCTGAATAAAGATACAACCATAACACATCTATTCTATATGGATGACTTAAAGGTGTATGCCAAAGGGAAAGAACAACTTAAGGGAGCGCTAGACAAATGTGCGACACTACAGGTAGAGAAAGTAAAAATAATTTCCACCACAAATTTGACTTTGTCAGATGGTACAGAACTGAAAACATTAGAACCAGAAGGCCACTATAAATATCTAGGCATTACCCAGGGCCTAGACATTAAACAAAATAACAATAAAGCAAAAGCTGAAATAGAATTATTAAAAAGAGTTAACGCAGTACGGAATACACACCTCTCAGGAAAAAACAAAATTATAGCTATTAACACTTGGACTATCCCATCTATCAGATACATATTTGGAACATTAAAATGGTCAAAGACAGACCTGCAGAGATTAGACAGAAAAATTCGAAGCGCATTTACAAGAGCCAGGATGCATCATCCCAATGCTGCAATTGAGCGGCTTTATCTACGAAGAGAGGAAGGCGGTAGAGGGCTGGGTTGTTTGGAAGTGATACACGAAAGGGAATGTCAAAGCCTAAAAAACTACTTTCATAGAAAACACTCGCCCATACATCGAGCAGCTGTAGTATTGGATAAAAAGTACACTCCTCTTCGGCTGGCCGAACCACCGCAACCGGAACCAGAAAATGCATTTGAAATAATGAAAACCAAGTAGCGCAACAAAGCCTTGAATGGACGGCACTATGCTCCTCTAAATAATCAAGAACAAGTTGACTCCAAGGCTACAAGTACCTATCTAACCTCAGGATATCTCTTTGGAGAAACAGACATATTTATAATGGCAATACAGGATCAGGTTGTACCCACGAGAAATTATGTTAGAGTCATCATGAAATAAAACATACCAACCTCCAAATGCAGATAATGTGATAAAGACGAGGAATCGATACAACATTTAATATCGGGTTACACCTATCTGGCCCCCATCAGCTACCTATCAAGACATGATTCCATGGGTAAAGTTATTCACCAACTTCTATGTCTGAAACATGGATTACTAACAACATTCACACCATATCATCAATACGCTCCCAAACCTGTTCTAGAAAATCAATTCATTAAATTATATTGGGACTTGCAGATTCGAACTGACAGAACGGTGCCAGCAAATAGACCAGATTTAGTGCTCTACCAGAAAGAAGCTAATCAAGCCACAATAGTTGATTTATCTGCACCTTGTAGATGTAGATGAAAATATACACCGAGCATACAGGGAAAAAATTGACAAATATAGAGATCTGGCTTTTGAAATCAAGTATATATGTCACCTAGATAGAGTTAATATCCTTCCATTTGTGGTGAGCGCCAATGGTCTAGTCCACAAATCCCTAATACAGAACCTCGAACAACTAGGTGTCACAAAAAGGGCAGTATTATGGATTCAAAAAGCAGTAATATTGGGAACAGTCGGAATAATCAGACTTGACCGTCAGTTGACCGTCAGTACACACCCAAGTATTCTTGGTTACACCCGGGTAATTGGAGTTCTTGCCACAACTGTGTGAAAAAAAAAGAATAATATTTTTTCTTCAGAAATAAATGTTGATTGACTCGTATATCGAGTATTATTTATAACGCACGGTATTACCAAACCGAGACACGCTATTCTCAGATCAGTTTGATACTGCCGCGCTTTCCAAGATTTTTTTAACTTCCTGCCATTTCACATGGGTGCTGTAAGAATTAAAGATTGCATTAGAAGTTGGTTGCCAGGTAAACCGTATTACAAGTATATCAAATTTGAGTCACTCTGTTTCGTACCAGTAGAATATTATAACTATAATCCCTTAAGGGCTGCTTATTATCCAACCGGATAATTATGATACCGATTTTCTATATGGAATTGAAAAACGTTTAAAAACGATTCTCATTCCGAAAATGACCAAATAATATATGCTTCACTAAAAATTAATCGCCACTTATTACGAATTTTAATTAATATTTTAATATTATTGTTCATGCATGGACCGTTTATAATTGACTTGCATAATTGACTTTTTTTTCATTTAAACGCAAAACTTAATACTGTTGCATTGCGAAGGTCACAAATTAACTTTTTCATTTTACTACACATAAAATATTGTTATGAATCAAATCAGGTGGTATTGTGTGTCGTAATATACTTGTAGTTTTCAAGTTATTGAATTTTATCCTTTATCAATAGATGATGCCTTTAGCATCATTTCTAGAGCAAAAGACCAATTAGTTTGTAGAAGACTGATCTGTATCAATTCAAAATTGTTCGACAAAGCGCTAGCTTCAGGGAAACAAATATATTTTGGAAATTTAAAATAATGGAATTCGATTGTTTTAACCAAATTATTACAAATACTGAAATATGTGTAGCTGAAAGGATTCTAGTCTATGTCAGGGTCGTTAACCGGTAGCTCGATCGCGAACTACCGCGAGATCCCCGATTAATAATATTGCGATAACAGCATTTACAGGAAATAACTTCCAAAACTTCCAAAATAACGGCAAAGCTATTATATTTCCTCAAATCTATTATAAATTTATCTTAACTACGACAGTAAAAGAAAAACTGCAAGCACACATCTAATATTATCTGCCTCATGCTTTCTCCAATATCTCAACCCATATCTCGAATAAAGATAGAAAATATGTCGTTTCACAATATTTATGATATGAAGTATCTGACAGAACTGCTTTACTTTCCACACCATATAAAAAAAATATCAATGGAACCCTGAGGAGAAGGAAAATAATTTGTAAAGGAATAGGCATTGAGATGAGTATCAACTATCAGCTCAACTCTCCATTTTACCAATCATTAATTGGTTGTGAAGAAAATAGCATATCAACAAAATGACAATAAAAATATTCACAATAATAACAGAGTGAATTAAATCCCTAGTATATGTGTGTTGATGAGAAATCATGGGATATGGAGATTAACGATAATGATATAATAACACTATGTGAAGAATAGAATTACTTAGCAACAAGAGTAGATAAAAGCGGATTAACCAAAAGGGAAGCAGTAGATTAAATCGAGAATATTTGGAAAAAATGTTGGGATATTTCAATTCAATATTGTGGCCAACTTACATTTCCAAAGAAAATAAACACCCCTTATATAACTCTATAGTCAAAAGCGTAGTTTTCAATGAAAACTCTAGATGTTGCTGTCACTAGAAGTATACTTCTGGCGTATAGATATTTAAAAATAAAGAATGAATATACTGGATCAAAAAAAAAATATATTCTGATATGGACCTCGTCAAAAATGTATCTGAATCGATGAGATATATCAAGCTATGCAAAAAGTAATTTACACGCAAAAAAATGGAACATTATTATTAGATTGATTGCCATATACAACTGTTACTATAACTTTGAGCTGCAGATGCGTTATAACTATTCCTAAGCTTCACATTTAAAATATTATGGAGTAACAATACGCTGATTAAATCGTTATATACCTCACTGTTAAATAAAACATAAGATATTACTATTTTATTTTGAAATTAAGATAAATGTTTGCGTGAAAGGTCTTTTTTTTTTCAATTAACTAAAAACAACATCGAAACCTGCCACCCTTGCCGGTCGCTTCCAACGGTTCCCCGAGTGAATCTTCAGACTCCCGAGGGTGTCTTGCAGGTGCCGAAGCACCTGTTCAAGGGACACATGTCGTAACGGACTATTCAGGTAAAAGTATGCAAGCCCGCCAAGAGAAGTCAATGTTGCCAAATTCTCATTTCTTTGTCCATATGTTTTCCTTTAATATTTGTGAAATGCATTCATTGGATTTTTTATAGTTTCAATAAGTTTTCTTTACGTTTGACATCAACATATAAAGCTTATTAATTATTAATAAAATTAAATGTTATACGAGTCACAAGTAAAAATATTTTTTTTATCTGTAAGAAAGTTTAATGTTAATATTTCTGATATATATTCTTAGTTCTAAATTAAAAATATGAAGTATTTATTTCTTCATATCTCATCAAAGAGGTTATGCTCAAATTTGCTTGACAGATGAGCGTATTCAAGAAGAACTTTCAAGTCTTATTGGGGAAGTCAGAAGCCGGTTCATTTACCCGGGTAATAGCATGTTTGGTACAAGTAATTTAATAATAGACCTAATTTAAAATCTACCTGAAGCAAACTTTAAAGATCTGGAGTAAGTACATGGTGCTGCTGTATCGGAATACTCCTAACCAACAACGTATTAAATTCACTCTGTTTTGGCGATAACCAAGTACTAATGACTAGGAGGACATATAATACATGACACGTAAATTAACAGGATACAGCAGAAGGACACTAGAAATAAATACAGAAAAAAAAGGAATAAAAATAAAGTAAAAATCGTAAAACATAAGTAATTTTACCAAAAAATCATCTACCAAAATCATTTATATAAAAGTTGCAAAATTAAGAATTAATAACTTCTTCAGTTACAAAATTTTAAAACAGACCTGACTTTTTGATATTCTCGACCACTGCGTTGTAAACACATAAAAAGTTTTGTTACCGCTGATACTGGGTATGACTAGTTTTTATATTCGTGTACGATATTTCTTTTGAGTGCGATGTTCGATTTAGTCAGTGGTAATAATTCCTTAATAGTGCGGGTTTAATTTTTGGATACTTTCTGTGATCTAAATTCCACACGTTTATGAAAATAATGAACTAGTTGACATGATCTTAACTTACGGGGAGTGCCAACAAAATGCAGCTGCTCCATATCATTTGTAAACGGAAAGGTTTCCTTTAAGAAATCACCCTGCTCATCTGTTGTTTGTAAATTTTGTTAAAAGACTTCGCGACACAGGGTACTTAAATGCACAATGAAGAGTTCGCGCTGGAAGACCTCCTCCACATAAAATCTTAAAGATTGAGGAATAAATTTAGAAATTATCGAAAACGAGCGAATAACGAGCACTAGGTCTAGAGCAGGCTAAGTTGAAGTTGGTCACAGTATAGTGTGGAAGACTATATGACAAGAACGCTTTTATCCCCATCATTATCAACGGGTACAGGCGTTACAACCCGAAGATTATCCTAGAAAAGTTGAATTTGTCCGTGGCTTTGGCTACCGACGAGGCCACATTTACAAGAAATGGAGTAAATAATTTCCACAACTATGTTTGGGCAGTAGAAAATCCGCATGCTGTGAAAAGAACTCATTTTCAGTACAGATTTTCAGTAAATGTTGGGTTTTTCTTTCTTCCAGATTGATTGACAGGTGAAAATTATTTAGACTTTTTTCAAAACAATCTTTCAGGTAACTATCGAATGCCAGATGAAACAAACAATTAACCACCAAGTTGTTTGTTTCACCTGGAATTCGATAGTTTAATATGAGAAATGCAAAGTAGCCATCAATCAGGTAATATTGTGTGTATCAGAACAGATGAAAAGCCGAAGGGCTCAGTTCATTAGGTGTGACGAAGATTAGTTTGGCTTAAAGTCATAACCTTGTCACTGTTTATACTCTTTAAAACGTATTACTGCAATTAAGGTCAGAAAGGTCGACTACCACACAAGTGGAGATTCCAAAACATTATTGCGTTTCTTGGCTTGGTTACAGGACCGACGTGACAATGGGTCGAAAATTGCTTAACAATACTCAATGTCAAAAATATATTTCATCAAAATACACAAGAAATCTACGGACAGATTACTGAGATTCTACTTCAATGGCTCGCACCACTAATTTCTCTCGCTAAAACGCATCCAAACAAAATTAAAATATTAAGAGACTTCAGAATGCACGTGGATATTTTGACTCGTACCTCGCCTCATATTATGTGAACAAACACCATGAGAAACGACGCGGAAGTTTTTTCAGGTTATGTTCACAGTCAGCTTATATACTGTAGATCGTTTTAAGAGTGAAGATGGCGCTTTAAAATAACTATATGGCGGCAACAAATTCTGTTTCGAATATGCTTTACAGTGAAGGAAGGAGGAAGAAGCAATATAATGATTTTTTTTTCAATCAAATCAATAGAAACTAAACGTACATACATTATTATTCTTTTTACGAACAAAAATGGGCATTACAGATATAAAAAAAACTGTTAGGCATGTGAAAAATTTAACATATGCATATTTTTAAAAGGACTATTGTCACCCCTCTTAATCAAAATTCAGTGCTTGGAACCATATGTTATCAGTAATGTACGATATTAAGTTAAACGATTCCTGACAATATTTTGAATAATGATTGTGGCGTATTCATATTTTTTTTTCATTTTTTGGGTTTTTTCGCCATGGTCTAAAACTCAAAAAAATATCAAAAAGATCTGTTCTTATGAAAATAAAAAATCACTGTGTAAAAAACAAAAAACCAAACGGAATCAAATTTCTCGGAAAAAAATTCTTTTTTATAATAAATTTGTCAATAAATACAAACTTTTAACATTAATGTTTCGGGAGGTGTTCTCCCGAATCTAAAAAATAAATTATAATAATTTCTGTATATAAAGCAAAGATAGAGGAAATAAATAATTTTTTGTGTATGTCAACGATACTTACCTTGACAATAATAGTTTTTAATGACAGTGACATATTACCATATATATATATATATATATATATATATATATATATATATATATATATATATATATATATATATATATATATATATATATATATATATATATATATATATATAGGTGAGATTTACTTTGTGATTGTTTACTGTACTGATTGTGTATTGAAATATTTAAATGTTTTTAATTGTATTCTTCAGAATCGGGAACCATATTGAATATAAATCTACCGAAGGCATAGTAATACAGTTATTTTTATTTAAATTAATTATAGCGGTTTCTTTTAATCTTCTGTATTTTGTTACCGATTTTTTAAATACCATTTTGGAATTATTCTAGTGGAATTTAACTGAGGTAGCTGTAATAGTAATATAAAAGTTAGGATGATTGCAAATCTGTGGAAAAAAATATGAAAGCTAATTATACTACTATATTAAAAAAATACGATTACATTTTTTCATATTTGGAAATAAGAAATCGCTCGGTGGCGCTGGGCATCCTTATTCATGGAATTTTGCCACGGCGAGGCGCAAGTGTGAATTTATGGGAAACGGATATATTTTGGTTGGCAATAATGTTCCACTTCGAGTGGAAGTAATGAATAAACCCATCATCAAAAAGGGAGGCTGTCACCCAAGCTTTAGGATTTGACTTCCAAATCATGGGCAAACCAGATTTAAATTTAGTTTTTAAAGCTCTTGAATTTGCCAAACGACAAACTAAGAGAGTTTTTAACTCACAGTCGCCAGCTGCATTCGCGCCAACCACCATTGTCAATCGATCTTTGGAGACCTTAAAACCCGGAAAGTTTTTTACTTCAGACGCGATAAACTGTGTAGTAATGTAAAGTATTGGAAACGACTGGCGTGCAGAGAATGAGAAGAAGTTCAATTATAATGATGAGGTTCTCTTAGATTAAATAACTTAACATAGATTATTTTTAATCAGTGATGCTAATTCTTCAAGTGTATCCGCATAAGTTAATAAAACTGACAAGCCTTTGACATTTCTTAATATGGGTTTGGATATTTTTATATAATTTTCTTATTTGCATAAACTCTAAGAATTGCTACATTAAATTTCATAAGGATATTTATTGCAAGAAAATCGTGTTTTAATTACTCACTTATTTAACCCACACTGTTAATGTTATATGTTTCCTTGGAAACTATGAATAACATATCTATTTTTAATTTTGGTAATTCAGACAATAAAAACTAATGTAATAAATATACCGTTAAATACCTTACTACTAATTGTAAGTGGTATAACCTATTACAACCCCATACAAACAAGAAAACATTACAATTAAGAATAAAAGTAAACAAGTTTAATTAGTATTTTAACGAGGAGTATCATTCTGTAAATTACAAAATTCTACAAAAAGAAACAAACATTTTGTTTGTTTCTTTTTGTTGGCCTTGCAATCTTAGTTAAAAGATTTGCATTCTCAATGCAATCCTTATTAAAAATTATTTTTAATGAAGGGCAATATGAACAGAAGAAAATAATCCAGTAGAGTTGTAAGCAACCCAGGTTTTGCTTTGAATAACAATAAGGTGGATTCGGTTTATGAGTCAACTATTCAGACCGATACAGAGCAATTGATTGTATTGCACTGATAACACTGGTCAATAAATTACCATCTTTTGTAAGCCTATGGAAAAACATTCACGGTGGTTCTAATTTCATACTCTGGTTAGCTCAGGTGTTTTGTGGATATCAATAACAAGATTTATAACTCAGTTAAGGATTTATTTATATTAATAAATTTTAATAATTTTAAAAATGTATAGTTAAACTGCTTCTTCTTTTATAATTGATAACCTCCACCTTGATACCGTCGTTCCATACCCAATATACCTTTGCAAGCGCTAACCATTTTCATCAGTAACTATCTGTATATGTTCAGCTCTCACATTTCTTTGAAAATTGGAAAAAACTTTTACTGTGAATTTCTAAGCCTTATTCTCTATTTTATTTAATTTAGATTTAAAGGTATCTTTCTTAATCAACTCTCGTATTTGAGGCCCTATAAAAATCCCTTCTTTTAACTTTGCATCTGGAATGTTTGGTAACTTTTCTTTAATATATTAAAAAGTTTCACCTTCGCGGTTAAGAAATTTCGCAAAGTTTTATTTTATTTTTATTTCATTATTCTTAATTTTAGATTAGAAAGGCGACACAATATTGTTTTGCTGTGACACTAACGGTGAATGAAATATGTTTTCTGATCCGGGAGTGAAACTTTTTCTAGGTGGCGAGACTTTTCTGACGTAATGTTTTAATAAGTAAATGAACAACATTATTTTGTGTAACCCTGATACATACCCATAATTACAGCAATAATTTTAAAATCTGTGCAGATCTTCCAAGGATATTTCTCATATTTTATATTATCAAGTAAAATTTTCAGATTGTCATATGTTTCTTTCATGGAAACCGCATGACCCAGGGAATGGACGGATATTTATTACCAGTGTGTAACAATACTGCTTTTAGACGAATCTATGAATAATTTCCAAGTATGTGGATCGTGAATAATATCGAAAGCTTCAAACAGTGCATCAATGTTATCACAATAAAGGATATATATCGCTATCAGCACTAAAAAACTGTACAAGATCGCTGCGACTTTTGCTAAAAGTTTATATTGCTTAAGACACGTATCAAGAAGTTCTGCTTGTGGTTTTGATAGATCTAGGTCCTGTAACCAAGTCATTTAATTCGGGATTAAATGAAGTTCAGATAATTGAGGAATTTTTCAGTCATCGTTTCATTATCGCTTTCAGTATCATTGCCGGAATCGTCAAAAGGCGGTGGAGGGACTGGATGATGTTCATCGAGTGGTTGAAGTCTTTGAGCTGATATTGTACCAATGTAGTATTTTCTTTTTTTGCGGGTATTGAGTCCTGCAGTTGTATTCGTGCAAAAATAAAAAATGCCATAACATTGGTGTTGCGAAAGGTAAACTTGATCGATAACCAGACAACCAATCCCGCAAATTCTTACCACAACTCGAGCATATCACGTGCGGACATTTTTAACTGACACCCCAAAGTTCGTATACCCGACAAGTTCATGGAATTAATTTTATCACTCTTTTTTTTTAATAGTAAAATTACCACACATAATAAGAATTATTTGGATTACTTTTACAAATGCGAGTCACTATTATGATGACAATATTATGACTTAAATACAAAAATACTTAGAAATAAATCAGTACAAATGATGACAAAAATGTAAAACCATAAATTGGTTAAAAATACACTTAATATACTAAACTTGAAGAGATTTACCACTAAACACCAAATAACGTTTTCAAACTTCTCGATACAACGTTTCGCAAACTATGTTAGCATCATCAAGAGATGATTTAATCTAATTCAAAAACTAAACTATTTTCTATTTATATGGTAACCCTACCTAATGTAGCGTTTAGAAATCATGAACTGTGAAATTTAATGAGCTTACATTAATAATTGAAAAAGTTAACTGAACGGAATAGGTCCTTTATACCGGTTCATGATTTTCTTACTTTTTTATATGCATCTAAAGCCCTATTGTTATTTGTTCGATTGTATGTTGGACAACACAAAATTTTTCATTTCTCCCATGTCTAATATGGGCAATGTGTTCTTTATATCCTATAAACACCATATAACTTTTTTAAATGCAATCTAAGATTATTTAGATTAAATCATCTCCTGATTATGCTAACATGGTTAGTAAAATGTTGCGTAGAGAAGTTTCTAAAAGTTAATTGGTGTTTAGTGGTAAATCTCTTCGAGTATAGTTTAAATTATTGACTTAATATACTATTTAAACTATTTGTTGGCAAAAGATACAACAATCTACGGGTTCAAAAGTGTTCCATTAATTTGTTTCTATATGTCACACTCGCCAAAGATAGCAATAACATGTAAAGTTCAAGAATATACCCGATACATGTTTCAACTTGCATGACTCGATAAAGCTGTGAAAGTTATGTTGTTGATGGGTATTTACAGCGTATTTCTTGCTAATATAACTCATTATCGACCAGTGTAATTTTTTCATGCCTAAATGTTGATGTAATATGTTGTGACCATCCGAGATGTTTGTATCTCAATAATTTCTTTAACCTTGACTTTGCTCTCGGCCATCGTGTTAGGCGACATGGCCAACATTTTGTTGACCATTTTCTCAGTAGTAATTCAACAGATTATTCGGAGTACAGGGAGTCACTCTTGCTGATTCTACCACATCGAAATCCAGTAAACCACTTATCAACCGTGAAACTGAAGCAGCGGTGTCCAATAATACTTTAGAACCTTTCTTCGACTTTTGGAATTGTTTTTCTACGCAAAAATTTTTTTTTCCATAATTGCAGAAATACAAAACATATCTGTTTTTGAACACTGTGAAAATAAAACTAAATATCGTTTCCGCTTGAAAATAATGGAGGGCTAATAAAAAGAGGAAAACCAAGGTACTTTTCAGAAATGCAATTAACTTTGCGATGCGAACAATAGCTTTGCGAGCAAACCATGTAACAGTACCATGTATCAAAAAAATATCCTCACTATTGTCGTATATTATGAAAAGTCTTCTAACATTAAATATATCAGAAAAAATGTGTGAAGAGTCGCAACCATCGGCAACATCGCATCGAAAAACTACTAACTCCACCGGACATAGTGAACTGATTATAGAGACTTATTGTGTTCCTTTAAATGGACGTTATGGCATGACGTGGTATCAGGTGTTTTATAGTGTGTTCTTCGTTATTTGACCCTCTTTTATTATACTTAGGGTGTGACCCAGAGGCGTACTGCGCAAAAAAAACTTTTCTAATCAGCTTCCGATTAATTTAAAACATTTATAAAAAACATTTATGTAAATGTATGCAGAAAGGTGTGCTATAAAATCAATTGCGGTATAATTATGAAATTATCTTATATTGACGAACTAGACATATTTACAAATAACAGAGCGAGAATAATAATTATGTCAGGTCTGAAATGGTAAAGCACCTGTAACGCATTTATTAACCGCAAACCGTTTTCGTTATTAAAATATTAATTGTTTAAGTATTAGATAACTATCGCTTAGCTTGAACAAAGTCGATTTGTACTACTATAATTGTTTGAAATAATATACAAAGTATTTATTTATTTATGGAAATGTATCTTCTCTTCTTTAAATTAACCCTCTCACACTTTAATAAGCTTACTCAAACATTTTTCCAGTTTTTGAAACAATTTTCACGTTCGAATTCTGGTATTTGAAGTCGAATGGCTTTAATGGACTTAAAACAGCGTTCACAAAGTAGCTTTTCCAAGCGAGGGAACAGGTAAATGTTACACGATGTCATATGGTGAAAATGGTGCTTGATCAGTACAGAAAATATGCTTGATTCTTCAGGAAAACTTGACGAATAATTATTGAGGTGTGCGTTAGCATGATGTAACAACCATGAATTGCTTTGCCATAAATCTGGAAATTTTGTTCGAATAGACTTTAATACTTGATCAACGATTACTCAGTACAAAATTCTCGATTTTGATAATGTTTTCTTCACTGGTTGGCGTAGATGGTTTTCCTGTGCGAAGTTCATCTTCAACTCCTTCTCTACCATCACGAAAGTCCTTGTACCGCTTGACCACTTTTTTTCGAATGGACTGACCACAAATTTGGACATTTTTGTTGATATAATAATAGACGACAATAATTTTCTTTGTTTTACATGTTTACTGCATTAGAAATTTAACTTAAAAAACAAACATTTTATCTGAGGATGGTTGCGGCAATTTCTTACTACGTCAGACTAATTTTTTAACATATTTAATAGCGGAGAATAGTTGAAGTATATTTCGTCGTTAAGGATATCTGTTTATTTGCAACAGTTTATTTCCAAATATTCCAGTAAATTTAGTTTGATACCCTTAAATATCTGGTTAAACATAAATTACTTAAATGGTGTACATTCACAAACTATCTTAAGCCAAGCTGGTCCATCTAGTGCACTAATTTCGCAATTGTTCGTACTAATTTGACGTTTTTTCATATAGCATTTAAATATATGCATGTAAAATTCTTTTCTTAGTCATGGAAACATTATATTCTTTGGTAGGATCTTCATATCGGAGTTAATGTTTAATGAACATGTTGAATTATTTTTGGAAAATATATTAATATCGATACGTCCTGCCATTTTAGTCACAAGATTTATCAAAAACAGCTAATGGTACTTCGCTATATATTTTTAGATACTCATGTAGAGACTTAAAATTTCGAAACCGTACAAAAGAGAGGAATTCTCTTGAGCAAATGTACCAAATGCAGCAATATAAACCACAGAACACATAAAGTAATAAAACACATATAAAACAATACTGTTTTCACCCTTAATGTTTATTGATAAATGGTTCGGCTTAGTGCATTAATAGGGACTACAGCTGAGATTTTTAGCTTTAAATATGAAAAAAATTTTATGAAGAATACATATATAAAGAAAAGTTTTATCAATAATTCTTGGGTATACCGATAGATGGGTAGGAGTACACCGGTGGATACCGGTTGTTAGCAATTTAAGAACAAAATTGGAGTAAATAACATAATGTATCTTAATTAAAGTACTTTATATTAAGTTGCGGCTCATTGGAATTATATATATATATATATATATATATATATATATATATATATATATATATATATATATATATATATATATATATATATATATATATATATATCCTAAGCAATCACTAGGTCCACTCTTCGACTGGAGTATTATAAAACCACGCTTGACAACATCTCATTACATCATCTAATTTCTGTTAGCTGAGTTGTGCATTTTTCAAAATGAGAAACGTTCCTCTTGTAGACTAATAGTTTAGTCTTTTTCATATTCATTCAGTTCACAATAAATTCCTTCCCAGTCGTGTTCAAAGTATTTTAAGATTACTAAAACTAAATATGACAAACCAAAATAAACTCAATTTTTTCGAATCCAGAGATCGAGCTCTAAACAATAACCTGTACAATACATATAATAAATTTTATGTGTCAATGTTAACTTAACGTTTAAATTTTTAAATTAAAAATTAATTCTGTGGGCGAATATCACGATATACTTCTTTTTTACGGAGAAACTGGTATTAAAAGAATATATTTTTGTTGTCGGAAAGCTAGTTAAAATAGCGAACAAATCAAAACAACTTTATGCTGAAACGTATGGAATAATTATAAAAATATTACATTCTATTTTCAACTAATATCTTAAGAGGCCCCATGGTTGCATTTTGAAGATATGTTTTACGAAAAATTTTTGTTCAAAATGATGACACTAATAATTGGTTATATTTACGAGTATGTTATTTCCCCTATAGCATGTATGTATGTATGTGTGTGTGTGTGTGTGTGTGTGTGTGTGTGTGTGTGTGTGTGTGTGTGTCTATATATACGTGTACATATTATACGCCATCCGACGAGAAGTCGGCGAAAACATTGGTTGTTGGCTGGGGATAGAGTCTCCCTATTCTTGATGGAGGAGCTTGTGTAGGTACCTGAAGAGTCTAAACACCAAGAGACGAAACATATGCCCTTCAGTTGAAGGGATGGATGGGGTTCGTCTCCAGTCATCAACCAACAAAAATGCTCATTAAGGCGGAGACGCAGGTTGTTTGTGTTCAACATGAGATTGTGATGACACCCAACTACTGTTGTCTTATTGAACACAGTCCAAAGAAATCTGACACTGCATATATATATAGCTTCAATCATTAACGTTTATGCATTCTTGCGATAAGAACATTTATTACTTATTTAAAAAAGTTTCGAATTAAATACTTAACGCTATCTCGATACAGAATCAGTAAGATATTTATTAACAGAAATTTCTATTAGTACTTTCTGCAAGAGATCTCTATCCGCCACTTACTTATCTTTTAATCGCACAATTTAAAAGAATTAGCCAGCGGTATATTTTGTAATTACCTAGCAGAATTAATTTTCATTCAAAAGAGTGAGTCACAAACCATTACGCAACAAATTGTACTTGAAGGTGTTAAGAAAACCATGTTCAGCCACTGTGTCCATATTTATTTCCTATACTTTTTAATATTTAGACAATATATTATAATAAGGGAGTGTCAACTAAAAATTATGTATTTTTTCAATCAAATGGAATTTGCCGGACTTCGAGAAATACATTTAAAACTAATGACTTACTATTCAATAGTTTTAGACTTATTTTACTGCTACTTTTACTTTAATAATTCCTTCGTTTTTTCTTGTCTTTTATATCCTAACCTAACCATCAACATTCAGCCACTCTAGGATGAAGGCTTCCCCAGCATGCTTCCAACTCGCGTAGTCCTGAGCTTTCCTCTGCCATTCGGGTCCAATATACTTGATGATGTGGAAGTTTGTTCTTAAACACCATGTTGATCCCGCCAAATACCTGCCAGCCACACTTATCGCACCGTTCCACTTCCTGGGCGGTATCACCCTCCATGGAAATTATTTGCCCAAGATATATGTAGTGATCCACCACCTCTAAGTCGCTTCCTAACATAGATATGTTAGGAAGCGACTCCCTCCCTCTGCAGTTCTTGTATGTATTTTTGTAGTTCATCTGGGTTTTGTGACGAGAACAATATCATCTGCAAATCTAAGGTGGCTTAAGTATGCACCATTTGTTTTTATTCTATCCTGTTCCCATCTAGATTACGGAGACCTCTTCAAGGCAGGCATTTTACATATATATATATATATATATATATATATATATATATATATATATATATATATATATATATATATATATATATATATATATATATGATCATCATCATCATCATCATCATCATCATCAGCCCGTATCGATCCACTGCAGGATGAAGGCCTCTTCAGCATGCTTCCAACCTTCACAGTCCTGTGCTTTCGGGACCAATATACTTAACGATGTCATCAATCCATCGTGCTTTCGATCTTCTTCGCGGACGTTTGCGATCAAGCGGTATCCACTCCAGGATTGCCTTGGTCCATCTGTCGTCCCATCGCCTCGCTATATGGCCTGCCCATCTCCATTTCAATTGTTTTACTCTTCCAATGATGTCACAGACTTTTGTTTGTTCCCTGACCCATGCGCAGGACTTTCTGTCTCGTCTTGTAATGCCAAGCATACATCTTTCCATTCCCCTCTGTGCCACCCGAAGTTTTTGAATTGATTGCGATGTGAGTGTCCAGGTTTCACTTCCGTATGTCATAACGGGTAGAACGCACTGATCGAATACTTTTCTTTTCAGCCAAAGTGGGAGTCTGCTCTTAAACACTATGTTGAGCCTATCAAATGCCTGCCAGCCACATTTAACACCCGTTCCACCTTCCGGGCGGTATTCCCCTCCATTGAAATCCTCTACCCAAGATATATAAAGCTGTCCACAATCTCTAAATCCCTTCCTAAAACTGAAATTCTTCTGTCCTGAGCGAAGTTATTGAACATAACCTGACTCTTTTTCAGGTTTATTTTCAAGCCAAATGGTTCGCCAGCCCTTTGCAGTTCTTGTATGCGTCTTTGCAGCTCCTCTGGGTCTTGTGAAATGAGAATAATATCATCTGCAAATCTAAGATGGTTTAAGTTTGCACCATTGATCTTTACATCATCCTGTTCCTAATCCAGTTTACGGAATACTTCTTCAAGGCCAGCCGAGAAAAGAATATGCCATATTGCGTCACCCTGCCGTACACCTCGTTCTCTATTAATTCCCACTTCAAGATCATCAAGGTGAATTGTGGCTGTAGCTCCATCATATATCGATTCTAATAGGTTTAAATAGGCTCTCTCTACACCTTGGCTAAGCAGTGCATCCATTATCGCATGCTTTGAGATGGAATCAAATGCTTTTTCGTAGTCGATAAAAGCCAAGCACAGTGGCATGGTGTATTCGTTGTGCCTTTCTATGACCTGCTGTACAACCTGGATGTGATCCATTGTACTGAATCCACTTCTGAATCCTGCTTGTTCTCTTGGTTGTGCGTCATTCAGTTTTTTTAATATTCTTTTAGAAATTATCTTAGTGAAAACTTTGTACATCGCTGATAGGAGGCTTATTGGACAGTAGTTCTTTAAATCTTCCTGTACTCCTTTTTTGTGTAAAAAGATCACTTCTGCATTTTTCCATAAGTCAGGTACTTTTTGTCCTTTGAGGCATTTTGAGTATAATTTTGCCAGTCTTTTATATAACGTCCGACCACCAGCTTTTAACATTTCGACAGTTACACTATCCTTTCCTGGAGCCTTGCCGTTCTTCATCAATTCTATAGCACTTGTTACTTCCTCCACTAGGATGGCATTATATATTGTTCTTCCGTCGGTATTGCTGTCCCTGACTGGCTTTGATCTTCATATAACTGGGAATAAAACCTTCTGACAATCTCTAACATTTGGGTACGCGCCCTGCACACTGTGCCATCCTCACGCTTTAAAGCACATATTTGCGTTCTTTTGTTTCTCAGCTTCTGTTTAGCTTTGTTAACTCCTTTATTTTCTTCCAGGGTTTTTTGCACTAACTGCATATTGAATCGGCGCGTGTCCTCTCTGATACGTTTTCTTATAGTTTTGCAGAGCTCAGTGTACTCGACCCTGCCAAAAAGACTACCTGCATTTCTCATTGCTCGCCGTTTCTTCATTAAATCAATGGTCTCACTGGAGATTTTTGTTTGTTTGAGACATTTTTCTTCTGGTGCTATTGAGCAGCCGTTTGAAGTACATTGTTGGCGATTTCTTCATATTGAACTGATATTTCCACCTCCTCTGGATCTTGTAACGCAGCAAACCGGTTTGACAAAGCAATCTCAAAATCGCTTCCTCTCTCCAGCAGTTTTCCAGAATCCACCTTGCCCTTCTTTGATCTTACCGTTCTTTCGCGCTCTTTTCGACAGTCAATCCGAACCCTTGCTCGTACCATTCGGTGGTCACTTCCAACATTAAAATTGTTAAGGACAGTACAATTGGTAAATATTGTTTTATCGTTGGTCATGATGTAGTCAATTTCGCTTGTGAGCCCAAATGACTTTTCCATGTCCATTTTCTGCTGATAGTTTTCTTATAGAATGAATTCATAATATATAGTTCTTGTCCTTCAGCAAAATCAACTAATCGGTCACCTCTCGCTCTCGTGTCTTGCTCACCAGTTCCATATGGGCCAGTTACATTTTCGTCTGTTGTTGTTGTTCCAATTCTTGCATTAAAATCACCCATCAGGATTTTGTACCTACATTTCTCCTTGTATAAAAGCTGGGCCACATCATCATAAAATTCCCCAATTTCCTCATCTTTATGGCTTATAGTTGGTGCATAAGCTTGGACGATTTGAAGCCTAAACTTTTTATTCAGCTGAATGACGCATTGGGCTAATCGGTCGGATGTACTTTCAAATTTTATCACACTGTCCTTCAGCTTTCGATTGATGAGGAATCCAATTCCGCCACATCGGCCATTTTCCGTACCTCGAGTGTAGAGTACGTGTCCAGTTGGTTCCAGTTTGATTAACTCTTCGCCCTTTCTTCGTGTTTCACAGAGCCCAATAATATCCCAATGTATGTTGTCAAGTTCGATTAACAGTTCTTGCAATCGGGCCTCTGTTTTCATAGTGCGTATATTTAACGTTGCAATGTCAAAAGTCCAATGGCAGCCTGATCTAACCCGGTGATTCTTAGCACCCTCTGCCTTGGGGCAGGTCTTCCCGCTGCCATAGGTAGTTGCCCCTTGGCCTCCGGGGAATGAGGGCCGTGTTTGAGGTTGTACTGTCATATTTCAACATATTGAAATACCATGTTGAAGGTATGGACCGTAATCTGCCACGCTAGTCTGAGGCCTCCGCCTTGACCTGTCCGCCAGGGGTGACCCTCCCAGGAGCATAAACTCCAGACGGCATAGCTCAAAGGTTCATTACTCTACTCAAACCCCTTTACCATGTCAAGGTCTGATCCACAAAGTGGTCCAAAAAAAAATAAAAAAAAAAAAAATATATATATATATATATATATATATATATATATATATATATATATATATATATATATATATATATATATATATATATATATATATGTAAAATGTTTTGAAATGAAATGTAATTTTTTGCTTTTTGTTGCTGTATGTAAAATTATTAATTTTGTAATCTTGAGAAATAATGTCCGGTATCTACGGTTAGCAAAATTAGAATTTTGTTTCTTGTTTCTTTAATGTGAAGGTACGCAGATTTGTTTTCTTTGAATCTGGTCTGAAAATTTCGTTCGATTTATCCCATATAGCAGCTACTGCACTCATTGCAATTTAACATATAAACTCCAGATTCTTTATTTTGTGATGTTTTATCTTTGACATTAAAAAGTAATTTACTTGTTGACTGGGGGATTTTAAATATTATATGCAAATTATGTTTTCTCAAAGAGCGAGTTCTATTTGTTCTGAAATTGTACCAAAATATATATTTTGTTTTTGTTTTGTTTTATTTTTGTGTATACTTGTTGAATTAATAATTGTTCCCGTTTTTTATTTATTAAGTTACTAATTTCTTTTTCATTGAAGCCAATATTTTGTGCTATTAGTTTTATTTTTTGCAGTTCTATTTTTCGATTCTTTTCGGATAATGAAATTGTGAAAGCTCGGTGGATCATAGAGTTATATGCTGCATATTTATGTATAATGGGGTGGATTGGTTGTTTTATAATTGTTATATCTGATTGTGTGGGTTTTCTATATATATTAAATCCTAGTTTATTATTTTGTTTGAATATAGAAAGGTCCAGAAAGGTTTATGGTTTGATTTTGTTCTTTTTCAAGTGTAAATTTTATTTTTGGATAGATTATATTTAAATGCTTTAATGTTTCTTCTATATGTCTGTCGTTTTCAGTATAATAAACCAAAATGTCTACAAATCAAAACCTAAACAATATATTTTTTACTTTATCAGTTTTTAAAAAAATGTTTTCCAAGTTTGACTTAAACAGTTCTGATAATATAGGGCTTGATTTCAATTCAAACTAATTTTCATTAATGCATAAGTTAAAGAAGTTTTAAAATATCGTGCTTAATAATTGGGTTAATGTTATTTCTTATGAGTATTTTATCTATTTATTGTAGGCAATCTCTATTCGGAATATTCGGAAATATGCTGCTAACCTCAAAAGATGCTAGCAAACCGTTTTTTGATATAGATAGTTTACAATGCTTTTTTGTAAGATCCACCACCTTTTTTATTAGTTAAGTTTTTGAAAATATTATTTAAGTAAAATGCTAGGTTTCTTAAAGGGCTATTTGTGTACGAAACTACTGGTCTTATTGGAAAGTTTTCTTTATGAATTTTAATTAAACAGTACAATTTTGGAGGAGTAGGATTCATATTGACTATCATATATTTATCTTAATTTGACAAAATTGTTTTTATATTTTTTATTGTTGATTTTAACTTGTTTTGAATTTCTGTGCTAGTGTCATTTTTTTATTTTGACGAGATCTTCATTATCTAGAAAGTTTTTAATTTTTGTTTCGTAAGTTTCGTTTTCTAGAATAACAATTGAATTACCTTTATCTGCATTAGTCATAACTAAATTATTAGCTTTTATTTTAGAATTAATGAATTTGATAATATGGTCTTAATTTTTGTGATAATATGATCTCGATTCTCGATTCATTTCTAGAGTCTTATTATTTTTTTCTTTTGTAAAATTAGAATTAGGAATGTTTTCAAGGGATACTTCAGATATAATATTTTCTAAAACTATATTTTCTTTCGTATTTGGGTTATATTTCAGGCCATTTTCAATCAAATTAAACTCTTTATTCGTGAAAACCGTATTTGATAAGTTAATGGGTCTTTTGTAGAAGTTATATTTTGCTGAAGATTCTGGTTGTTTGTCATTTAATTGTAGTTTAGATAGATTTAATAGCTTATGTGATTATCTAATATATTTTTGATGAATAATTTGTGAAATTGTTTATCTGGTTTCATTATCCAGGATATCAAATTCAATTGGATGGAGTTTATATCACAATTCAGAGTTTAGTACCTTGATATGTAAAAGTAAGTTGTCTCTAATACTGCACCATTTTCTTGTTTGTTCTTTTAGCCAGGTGGTGTTGCAAGAATCCAGGGCTTTCTTGGTAAAAACTGCTGTTGCGTTGATCTTCAATTGAACAAATTTGGGAGACACTTTCTTCTTTCAACATTTTTGAAACTATAGTCACACAAAGTTAAAAAGTAAAAGTGATAGATAAAAAGATAAGTAAAAGAGATAAGTAAAAGAGTAAGTAAAAAAAAATGTTATATTTGGTGCAAATAAATAATCTGGCTTTTTGTGGAAAATCTCCTTGACTTAGTTTATTGCAATTTTTTATAACTATTTATGTTTTAACCTAATTATGTAAAATGTTTATATTTGAGTGCACTTGTTTAATTGGAAGCAACAAAATAAAGGGGTAGTCTCAACAGAATTGAAGCAAAAACAGTTTGAAGCAGCAAACATTTAATGAAATAAATAGGGATCTCGATCATCAGCAATATTTGGGTTAATATTAAAAAATGAGTTGACTAAGTGTACCCCTTTCAATGCAAAATACTTGTTTCAATGTTTTTTTGGTCTTCAGTCAAATTTCCAGTTTTCTTCAGTCAAAACAGTTTTTATACTCGACTTCTGGTATTTTCTTTAAAGCGCCAGCTAATTTGAAGGCTCCTCTACACTCAAAATGACGTCTAGCAAGTGGTTTCTTCAAAAGAGGAAAAATGGGAAAGTCACACGGTATCATATCTGGTAAATATGGTGTTTGTGGAATGAAATGTGTTTGATTTTTGACGAAAAATTGTCGAATAATTATTGCGCTGTGCGATGGGGCAACATTTTCATGCAAAAACTAAATTGTTTTGCCACACATTGGGATGGTCTTTTCTCGAATGAACTTAAATTCTTAATCGACAATTACTCAGTACATGATCCTTAATTTTGTTAATGTTTTCTTCGTTGGTTAACCTTGAAGGTCTTCTTAAACGAGGTTCATATTCAGCTGCTTCTCTATCATCATTAAAGTCTTTATACCACTTGTAATTTAATACATTCTGAATTTATGAGACAAAATTAAATGCAAATCCATTTTAAAAAATCGCCAACAAAAACTATTAAAAAGTACAAAAGGCGTAATAATTTCTAACCTAACAAGCGAAATGAAATTTCTGTCAGATATAAAGGACGGTATAAGGATATCAACTTAAAAAATAAATGGTTATATCGACACGTATATACCTTTTTCAGTTATCATAGTAGAAAAATATAGGGGAAAGTCTGGTAGTTTGGATAATTTTTTTCAAACGCGCTTTGAATATATATTTTTTGATTTTTACAAATGTCTATTGTATGAAATAAAACAACAATTATTAGGCTCTGCATTTATTAAGTAGTGATCAATATAATGATAATACAAAAAGAAAACTATAATAAAACAAAATAGATCAAACATAATAGTCTATGTATGAAACCTACTAAATACTTTAAGCCCTTTACATAGTTCAGTTATCGCAAATGTCAGAATTTTAAGTACAAGTTTCGTGATTCCAATTTTGGCAACTCACACACAATATCCAATCAACTTTGAGGTCTTTTTTATTCATTCATTCATTAACCTCGTCTTCTGATCCTAGACTGCTATCAGAATCGTTCAAAACTAATTATTCTTCATCGGCGGAGTCTTCACTATCAATTTCATTGATTCTTCTCTTTTTCTTTTTTTGTTTACCACATACAATTACATTTTTTACAATGTTGTGGATTTTGTTTTTCATTTATTCCTTTTGTTTTATTAGAGATTTTAGTTTGTTTTTATTAATTATTTTTCTTATCTAAATCTAATTTAATTGGCGTCCGCTTCTGTTGTAACGCTTCTAAATTATTTTTGTACGGACTAGACGTCAATTCAACAGCTTTCTGTGCACCTCTACCTTTGATTGATTGCCTGGTCCTTGGTACTGATGATAGGAAGTTAAGACTGGCTTCTATTTCACGTCTCACCTGAATAGTGGATAGTTTGGCAAAATCTAATAGCTCAATATTGGAAGATATGGAAGACATTGCAGCTTGTGTCTTAGGTTGCATGGAAGGTTGAGCTTGGAGAGGAAAGTTTGAAGAGGATGGCGTGTTAGTTTCAGTATCGGTAACAAGCAAAGATTCAGCAGCCTTTGAGCTGCAAAATGACAGTCTTGAAAAATATTTTGATTAACGGGCCAAATGCCCGATGCTTTAAAGCCATTCACTACATTACCATAGCCGACCGCGGTGGTCTGGTGGGTTAGTCGCCCGCCTGGCAATCCAATGGTCTCGGGTTCGAATCCTCGTGCGGGCATGGATGTTTGTGTGCGTATTTGTATGTGTTTGTCGGTGTTGGTAAGTCACTAAATAACGCCTTTGAGCGTTGACGTGACTTAAATAAAAAAAAAACTACATACCAATAGCGACTGCACGTTCATAAGCTGTGTTAATCAACTGGCTAATTTGACACTGAGTAACAGTTCTATCGGGATTTGTTCACATCCAAGATTCGATAGTTTGCATGTAGTAAGTACTCATGTGTTTGAAAAACGACACATCTAATGGTTGAAGTGAATTTGTTGGTTTGACCACATAAATAAAATTCTGTAGCCAATGATTGAACAGTTAAGAATTTATGTAACTAGATTCCGAAACTGTTACAATACTCCCAGCTGCAGCTCCTTCCTTTAACTGTTCATTCATTCGCATTCGCTTAAAAATTATCATTGGCGAAATCAATGGACTAGATGCCCTAACACAAGCAACCATTGTAGTATTTATACCTCTTTCACCGCTAGTTTCTTCTGTACTATTTGAAATGATTTGTCTGCCATTTTTTTACTCTTCTCGAAGATTTCGAAGGCCAGTTTTTTAACATCGTTAATTGTCAATCCGAACATGTGTTATATTCTAACTTCAGAATAGTATTTACTAGAATATCTTCAAACTCATTGCTAAATAGAGTCGGTCTTCCTTTTTTTTATTTCTATGGACTCACTTGTATCACCTATGCCCAAATGCCGCTTTAAAGTGGCTTTTGGAATCTTATGCAATCTTGCGCATTTATTTAGACCAATCCCTTCATTTTGGTAATCATATATGGCATTTTGCAAATGTTCTTGTGATCATTTATAAGACTTTTTTTCAGTCATCTGTAATAAGAAAGAATGGGTTCGGAAACGGTAAGGTAAATTGGTTACGTCATAAAAATAAATCTAATAAGATATAACCTACAAATGCCGGCAATCGTTTCACTTATTTTGTTTATAAATGAATTACGTTTCTAAACTACAAATTACAAACACTGCATGCTTACATTTACTACACTGTTAGTACGGATCGATGGAATTTACATTCAAAATATAAAAAATAGATTTTTCAAAACAAAACACAGACGTTCAATACCGCAACGAAAACAATATGGTCGATATACAGTGAAGTTAGATGCATATTGCTTGGTGTTGCCAATATTGAAATTGAAAGAATACTTTTTGGGATATGAGAGTGGTTCAATTTAGTTGCCAGTCCAATATACTCGACTTTACCTTTATTAAAAGGAAATGTGTAAATAAAATTATAATATATTTATTTATATTGCAATATAGTAATATTATATAATAGATTAAAGAACAATCTTTTGTAAAATATTACTTCTGAAATGTATTCAGAAATACTCAAATGAAAAAAAACAGAAAAAGCAACGACAAGATCATTACCAGTCCTAAAATTGTTGTATTTGGGTTCTTAAGGATTGAATCGCGTCCGTATGCATGAATCTAGAAGATTAATTCACTCGCGGGACAGCTGATGAGATCCAGATCGGAGTAGCGATAACAAGGCTCTGGGAAAAACAATCTCATTAATGCAGGGGCATCATGGCGGCTGGGCCGCTGGACATGACGACTCTTGTAAGACCGCCGTTGCTAAAAAAAATATATAATAGCGAAATTAACTTGCATTAAAATATACATTCTTTTAATGTACGCATGTATTTATTTTATTTGGAACGCAAATTCTAAATCAGAAATAATTATAATAAATAAAATAATTTATCTACATTCGATACACCAAAAAATAATGAATATACCTATTAACATTATAATTTTCAGTGCATTGTTCAATATCTTTGAACTCGAATTTTAGAATTTATTTACAGTTACAGTTACAGAATTTGTAATGATTGCAATTAGAAATATGTGGGAGGGTAAAGTAAAAGTCAGATATTTTAGGCCAGATACAGCTTTTTTATAGTAGAGTATACTGGAGCAAAAGTCCCATCTATGAATTTTATCCAAGAAGAGTAAGATCTGGCAACGTGTACACTGTGTTTAAATCTGTAAGAAAAAATATGAGGAGAGTTGTATTTTGGATAAACATAATCTTATTTTCTCATCTTAATATTGAAAATATTTCATGAAATCAATAGTTCTAATTCTAAAACAAAATATGGGCCACCTTTAAGTTATGTTTAAAGAATCTATAATACATATGGTAGTGCCTATCGTGTGGCTGGAAGTAGTCACTATTGCTTGCGATATGAGTGCGGTGAGTAATTTTGTTCCTCCCGAGAAAATATTTCCTCGAAAGAGAATGAAAAACGAGCTGATGGATTTGGATCCCCGAGAATCTATAGCAATGTGTTCGGACTCTGGAGACATAAATAGCGATTTATTTATAGAATGGCTTAATGGAATCTTAATGGAATCTTCGCTCCAAGGTTAGATCAGATAAAGATCATCCTGTTCTTCTCATACTCGACAACCAAACTCTTCCCACGAGAGTTTAGAACCTGTAAATTATTACTGAGACAACTTTATTCATATATTGACGATACCATCCCACAGCGATCATAGAATTCAGCCTTTAGATTGCTTTTATTTTAAGGCATTAAAAACATTTTATGAATGCGATAAATGGTTGACAACAAATGCCGGTAGAGATATTACTCACTTTCAGGTTGCCAAATTATTAGGTAGAGCTTATGAACGTTGCTCAACTATGAACAGCGGGGTAAAAGGCTTTGTATATATCCAATAAATAAACATGTGTTCTCAGAAAAGGATTTTCTCCCGTTAAAGGTCACAGATAAGAATGCAAATAAAGTCAATCTCCAATTAAATATCAGCGATTCTGTTCACTTAGCGACAGTATTAGAAGAAACGGCTTTAACAAATCTAAAGGCCAAGCAAACCCCTTTAACAGCAGAGACGTTGAAGCTCAGTAACATGCAGAGAAAACACTAGTGTCACCTAAGGATATAATTCCACTTTCAAAACGAAAAGATGAACAAAAAAGAAGAATAGAAGGAAATAAATCGCTAATACTTTCTAGCACTTCTAATAAATTAAAACTGGGTGGTCTGGTTGAAGAGAAGTTGAGAAAGTCAACGCGGGTCAAAATAAAAACTCGATACTACGAGTGATTTAAAAAAGAAGGTTAAGGTAAAGGAGAAACTATCTGATGATGTGTGCTCAGGATGCCTTGAACCCTATGAAGACCCTCTCATTAAAGAATCGATTCAGTGTAAGGTCTGCAAAAAGTGGTGGCATGAAGAGTGTACGTCGTATGAGAAAATTGGGGATTTTCAATGCGATTTATGCATTTAAAGGATGTGCGGATATTTGCCCCACATTAATCGGACTTTTGCCCCACATATAAGGCAAAAATCAAATTTTTTATGTCATGATATTTTTATTTATTAATAGATACATTTTTCTTGTTTGTCACAAAAATGTGTTGTTTTTGCGTAGTAGTTGGATGTAATGTTTGAGTTATTTCTCTATTAAAATGTTTTTTTGTGCTTTGTGGTTTTTATAATCATTTAACCCTTAAATGCGTCATTTTACCTCACTCTTCTCTAACGGTCCATCAATTTCAAGCTGATATAACATGTACCATAGTTTTGTTTTAACAGCATTCGAAACAAGATAAGTTTAATAATTTTGCTATTATGAAAAAAACCGATTTTCGTGCAATGATTAACCACTTCTTTTTAGATAGAATAACTAATGGTTTAGTATGGTTTAGTATGGTAAACATAAATGGTTTACTGGGTTTCGATGAACCTTATAATTTAAAAAGTATAATCAAAAATGTTATACGCTGTGTAAAAAACGATACAGTCCCAGGTTTGGATGGAGTCAACGCAGTTGTAATTAAAGCAATGATAGAACTAGGGATGCACATGTTCCACAACATCTACTAGAAAGAAATGGGGTACAAGATTGTAGCCAGAAGATTGGTCCATCGCAGCATTTTTGCGTCTACACAAAAAAATGGATCTGGAGAGAAATGCAAAAATGACCGCATTATCGCTGCGAGTAAAATCCTCCTTCACATTATGAACGCAAACAAATCTTACTTATCATGGCAGATTCTCCCAGAGCAGGCTGGTTTCATTCCCTCATTCCTGGGATAGATACACGGGAAGAGATATTCAACATTCGATAAATAATTGAAAAAGCCATAAAAGTTACCCATCCTGTACACCTCTGTTTCCTTGGTTATTGGAAGGCGTTTCATAGTATCAAATGGGCAACATTACGGCAAATGCTGCGGGAAATGGGAGTATCATCTATATAAAAATAAACAGAGCAGTGAGAAAATAGTTCTCCCTTCTATTCATCATCCGACGAATTTTGCGTCAATAAAGGAACCAGACAAGGTGCATACTATCCCCAATTCTATTCCAATATTTATGGTGAATTACTAGGGCTTTTCAATAAGTCTTTAGAACATTCACGAGATGGAGCTCGTAGCATCCGAAATTGTTTGTTTTTAGTAAGCATCATTATTCACCAGATAGCTATCAAAGTGTCAGTTATATTTATCACATGGCTTCATTTTTATTGTAGATTGAAGCAAGATTTTTTTGTTTATTTAGAAAAATGGAAACGAGTGAGTTTCAAGTGAGCATTAAACACTTGTAATTAAAAGGCTTAACACCGAAAGAGATCAAAGCTGAGTTGGATGAAGTTCATGGCAAGTCTACTCCTGTATTTGCAACTGTTCCATAAAAGATTCACTTCGTTCTAGAAGTCCAGTGGAAGTGACTACTCCAGAAATGATTAATAAAATTCACCACATGTTTTTAAATGATCGACGAATCAAAGTGCACGAAATAGTTGAGGCTTCAGGCTTACCGTAAGGTACAGTGTTTTCAATTTTGCATGAAAAATTAGGTGTGAAAAAAATTTCAGCAAGATGGGTGCCGTGTTTGCTCTCAGTGGAGAATAAACGCAATCGTGTGATCGACTCTGAGACTGTTTTGGCGCTTTCCGTCGCAATCCTGATGAATCTCTGCATCGATGCATAACTGTCGATGAAACATGGATATACTACTACACTACAGAGACAAAGGAACAATCACGGTCGGCAATGTTATGGCCACAGTTTTGTTGGATGTACCGGGAATCATCTACACTGATTACTTGGAAAAACGACAAACAATAACTGGAGAGTATTATGCGTCGTTCTTGCACCGGGCGAGCAGAAGTCAAAAAAAATCCTCCTCATTTGAAAGAGGAAAGGACCCTCTTCTATCAAAACAATGCACAGATACACACCTGTACAGTTTCAATAGCCAAAATTATGGAATTAAACTTCGAATTATTACCACATACACCGTATTCACCGAATACTTTTTTTTATTTCCGAAAAAGTGGCTCAGCAGACAACGGTTCACATCGAACGAGGAGGTCATCGCCCAAACAGATGCCTAATTTGACCTAAACAGATGCCTAAGACTTTCCAAAATCTTACTTTTTAAATAGCATAAAAAGCTGGAAAAACGCTTGGAAAACTGTATAGAGCTAAAATAAAATTATGTTGAAAAATAAAAAAATCTGCTTAAAATAATTTGTTTGTCTAACTAATAATTTTTAATTAATACTATAACGTATATTAAGATATTAAGAAATATAGTATATTAAGATGCCATAAAAAATATGGGTCAAAATATAAATTTATACTATGTATAAAAATAATATATATGTAATATAAAATTATAGCTGTTCTGAAGAAGGTTAAATAAAAATAACCGAAACGTAAACAAAATAAAAAAATATTTGTTATGATTATAACTGACGGAAAACCCAAGAAAAAACAACAAATAAAACAAAAAAGGAAAGGAAAGGATTTACGAACGAAGAACACTTCTCAGAAGGCATCCGGCCTTACCCAACCTTTAACTGGCTTGCCTGAGGGGTAATTTGTTGTCGGATTTTACACTCTTGCCTAGAAACAATCACAAACATTTAGGAAGTAAACATACAGAAGAAAGAAAGAAAAACAACCATCCGAGCGCTGGAATCGAACCTACAAATGGAATTGCACCAACGCAATCGGCAAATAAAACAAAAAAATAATATTAAACAGTCAGGAAAATAAATGAGGTACCTTGTATTTTCCTGACCGTTTAATATTATTTTTTTGTTTGTTTAATAGATTTGTCATGTTAACAAATGTAATTGTCACAAATGTAATTGTTGAGCAGACATTTCCATAAATAAAAAAAAAACGTCTCCATCAGGACCCGAAAAAAATGTTGTTGTTGGAATGTTTTATCCCATCCACCTTACTCACCAGATCTCGCACCTTAGGACTATCGCACCTTCGTATTTCGCTTCCTCGAAAATTGTTTGTCAGGTGTGGTGTGATAATTACTTACCAGATGGCAAAACAGGGGTCAGTTCAGAGCCTAACCTCTTCAGTCATTTTGTTGCTATGATGGTACCTTTTAAACCGCCATTGATGTTTACATGATTTCCAGTTAGTGTCATATTTTTGCCGTGGTGTAAAAATATTTTCGGGCCAAATAAAGAGCATTTGCGGCACGTACTTTTTTTCTGTTCAATTAAAGGGAAAATGCGGTTGAGAGCCATCATATACTTGTAGAAACTTACGGTGACAATGTACCAATGCAAGATGCTTGTGGGTACTGGTTTAGATCAAAGGCCTCCAAACTACAGCCCGCGGGCCAACTCCAGCCCGCCAGTGTCATCAATCCGGCCCTCGACAAGCGAATTTAGCAAGCGTATGCTCGTTTAGGGCGCGTATTCGGCGACTAGTTTAGAAATTATAGATAATGGCAAAAAAATTACAACGGTTTTGGAACTCGGAACTTACTGGAGTAATCAGTATGGCCCTAAGGCTGGAAAGTTTGGAGACCCCTGGTTTAGACGACGTTTTTAAAGTGGTGATTTCGAATTAAAATACAACGAAATGCTGAATTGCAAGTATTATTGGAAAAACACGATATGCAAACTCAGCAACAAATGGCAAAAAGGTTAAATGTTGGTCGCCGAACCATTTATGAGCATCTGTGTGCCAGGAGGAAGATCCAGAAGGCAGGAAAATGGATACTGCATCAGCAGAATGACAGACAAATGAAACAGTAAAAAACTGTGTGAGAAATTTTGCTTTCTCGATATGAAAGGAAGACTTTTTTGCATCGAATCATGGCTGGAGACGAAAAACGGATATATTTCGAGAATCCAAAATGCAGAAAATCATGGGTTGAGCCAGGACAACCATCAACATGGACGAAACAAGATAATGTTGTGTATTTGGTTGGATCAGAAAGTTGTCGTGTACCATGGGCTTCTGAAACCAGGTGAAAAAGTTAATACCATTCGCTACCGTCAACAAGTGATCAATTTGAATCATGCATTGATTGAAAAGCGACCAGAATGGGTTACTACAAACAGAAAAGTGATTTTGCAGTACGACAACGCCTCATCACACACATGGAAAGCGGTCAAAGACACCATTTCTAAACTTGGCTGGGAACTCTTGCCCCGCCCGCCGTACTCACCAGACTTGGCCCCTTCTGACTATCACTTGTTTCGATCGATGTCACACGCACTTTCCATGAGGCATTTCAACAATTACGGAGATGTTGAAAATGGCTTGATGACATGACCACCTCAAAAGGTATATAGTTTTTCTTAGAGAGTATCCATAAATTGCCAGAGAGATGGGGAAAAGGTGCAGCTAGCGATAGCGCATAGCTTGAATAAACCATTTTTACCTTTTTCCAAATTAAACGTGTTTCTAAAAAAAGCTTAAGAATAGTTAACCACCGCCATAGCTCGAAAATGGGAAATTATTTAAAACGGACGAATTGAAAAACAACCTGTTAATATTTTTTGGCAAAAAGGTATTATGGACTTACCACTATCTTGCCAATATTGGTAATTACATACTAGACTAATAAACGTGAATGTTTACAGTAATTTTAACATATATATTATTTCAGGATATGTCTTTGCTATTCCACAATCTTTAGAATGACCCTCGTATTACTATGCTCTGTAAACAAATTAGCTAGCAGGATAATCGCTGTGGGTTCTGTAATTTGGGTGTATCCAACATGACACAGTTACAATTTATACACATAAAAATGCAAAATAATAAAATCAATGCTGGACTTTGTTGAACTTTATGCTTAATTAATTCCAAATATGCTATAAATGTCTACGGACTTATACAATAATGACCCTATTTCGCGAAAAACTTTACGGTGTCGTAAAATTATTAAATCGACGGTATCGATAAAAATCCGTCATATATTACCACCGATTTGGCAAATTGAAACACTTTAAAGTTCGCTTTGCGCTTCCATTATGATGACTTCATAATTCCCCATCGATGACTTTATGTTAGGTTGTAAAATTGTACGATCCATTTCTGAATCGACTGCGACCATACGTTTATATTGTGTGTCTTATAATGGAGAAGTTGTAAGAGTCGTATTTCATTTCGACAATGTTAGCATAATTTTAAACCGTGAAAAAGATTTTATTATCTGCATTGATATTTATTTATGATGTATTATGCTATTGGATAGGAATGTATACAATAGATATATTTTCAGTCAATTTCGAGTCAATCCAAAAACATTACATTATATTAACATTAATATTCAATTACTCTATATATATTAGATATCAAAATGGTTCAGCTTTGTCGGAACCTTTTCTTTTCTATGTTTTATGTTACATGTTATCTAAAAATTTTAATTATCATTATTGCTATCTCAATTCATGCATTGGTTTAAATGATTACAATAATTTTCAATGTTCAATTTAAACAATGTAGATATGTAAGTTGGTAGTCTAAAAAGTTTCCAGACTAAAACAGTAACAAGTATTTTTTATAGTCTTTATCAGTAGTTTTTATTATAGTCTCCTTGTAATTCTAGACATTTTTCCCAGCGATGCTCTCATCTCTTTAATCCGTTCAATTAATAGTTGATATATTGTTCTGCAAAATTGTTGTTTACGAATATGATGGTCTCCTCATTCGATGAAAATCTCTGTCGTCCAAGCGAAACTTGGAAAAAGATTATGAAAGAGAAAAATGTCGCTGGGGGCCAGATCTGGTGAATACGCTAGATGGTCAATCGATTGCAGTCAATCGATCATACGTGATCAATTTGAATCCCAATTCATGATTTTTTTCCATTTTTGCCACCACTCAAGTGTGAGACGGTGTGCAGTCTTGATGGCACAAATCCTTGTCTTTCTTTAAATGCGGCCGTTTTTCCCCAATTCCTGCCTCCAGCTTGTCAAGTAATAATGCGTAGTATGCCGCTGTTATGATTTTTCCCTTTTTAAAACAGTCGATTAACACAACTCATCACTTTCCCGGCCGATGGAACAATCTTCGCCTTTTTCGGAGTCCATTCACCCTTCGCAGTCCGTTGTTTCGACTATGCCTTGGTTTCAGGAGTATAGTGATATATCCAAGTTTCATCTACTAATAAATAATAATAATAAATCAGCAAATTGAGCAAACGCCTTGCACAACGTGGCCAAGGACACGTGAATTTACCAGCCCTGTCCGGTTTCACAAACTTTACAACCTATGAATCTTCTCTAGTCTGAAATCCAAAAGATAGTATCTCATGATTAGCATTAGTCCTAATTGCGGTATGTTTTCGACTTTCCAGGGTCTCTTCAGTTCGGCAAAGAACTCTAATAGTACGTTCACACTTGTTCAACTTTTCCATTCAACATGGGTTTTAATGAGCCTTTCAACTTGCTACTCTGAATATGTTAGCGAATGCCTTCTAGCGCAGGGTAAAAAGCATGCCTCCTTCCTTTCCACAGTTTTCCACATTGCGTCAGTTTTATTTGAAATTTTTGGCGAGTTCAGTAAAGACAGTATGTTTATAAACGTTAAAATATTTTATTTTGTAAGAACCTACTATTATAACTATATAATTTCAATTCCATGAATAAATCTAGCAAAGTCATGTTAGCCGGTATGGGTGCTGCTGTGTTGGTGTTGATAAGAGCACGGAAAAGAAGGGAAAAATACAGAAAATCTGTATGGATAAAGGAATATTTAGAATAATTACTACAATTTACTACAAGAAAATAAATACTAAAAAAATATTTTTTACACACTCAATATACAATTTTATTATAATCCGGTTCAAGATATTTCGTTGTCTTCCTGCAAAATCTTAAATGCCCCAATAAATTTCAATAAAAATATTCCTAGTTATTTCAAAGACGCCTGAATCGGAGTGGTTTAACTTCTAAATAATTTTGGAAAAAATTAAATATTGTTAAAAAAACAAAACATATTATTATGGGTTTAGCCAAAGGCATTCGCACTCCCTCCAAGGACCGGTCCTACAATAACAGAACACACCAGGCACAAGCCACACCTGGAGCAAAATCCCGCTACAGCCCACACCCGGCACATCCCCGCACTGCAGAACCGGTCCCAAGAGGAACATTGACTTATCCCAGATATCTTAGATATCAGAAGGATGAAGCTCTGTGGGGGCCATTTGAATGTTTTCGGGCCACATGGTTGTAGTGGTTACGGTGGATGTCTTAGGTTTCCTATTGTTATCCAGAAACTTTTGAATGGTTCGGACTGTCCCAAGTAATACAGTCTTCTGCATGGGTCTAAAAAAGTAATCATTGAGGTCCAATATTTTAATATTCCTTACCAAGTTCTTTGGGATGGTTCCAGTTGATGACAATATTATCGGTATTGTTTCGACGCACTTCATATCCCATTGTATTTTCACCTATTCTTGAAGCTCTTTATACTTCAGATTTTTTTCATTACGTTTTGCACTTAAATTATTGTTGTTTGGGATAGCTATATCTATAAATAATGTTTTTCTTGAAATTTTATCTATCACAACAATATCGAGCCTACTGTTATTTAATTTCTGATCGGTAAGCACTGTTCGGTTCCAATACATTCTGTAACTGTTGTTCTCCAGAACTGGTTGCGGATTGTAATTGTAGTATGGGACTTTTTCTGATTCCTTTAGATGCAGTTTTATCACCAATTCTTGATGAATGATCTTTGCCACTGCGTCGTGCCTTTCTTTATATTCTGTTGGTGCCAATGCTTTTCGGCGCCCTGTTATATGTTGGATTGTCTCGGAGACTCGGCACCTGTATCTACATAGATCATTCACCACATTTCCGTCCCGAACCATGTACTTGAAGTAATTTCTCAGGTATAACTTGGTCTTATATTTCCAGTAAGAAACCTTCTGTTTCCGGAAACATCTGTCCGGGAGTCAGCCAGTAGTTCGACGCTAATATGTTGACTTGTTCCTGGGTAATCTCATTCAAATGTCTCCCATGCAGAGGCTTTTCTCTCCACGATTGTAATTTCCTATGTTCTGTTTTTGCATAGACTTGAACTTGATCTTCGTTTAGTCGCAGTGGTGTTGATCCATCAGCCCGGCATACAGCTTTATGTAGCATTGATGTTTCCGCCTACCGCAAAAAATATTTTCGCAGATTTCCTATTTGTTGGTCCGGTTGCTTACTAATATCGACCAATCCCCCACCGTCTTACTGTCGCGGTAATGTTGTGCGTTCCACTGCACTTCTATTCCAAACCTCCTATTCAATAAAGAAACATACACATTTTTAACAATTTGCTTAGTATCAGACGATAAATGTTTTCTTTTAAAATTAGCACTACCGGAGGCACAAAGATCATTATCTTGCCAAGAAAGTCACATTTTTTGCACCACATTATTTGGAATAATAAAAATATGATATAAACTATAAAACTGCACTGTTTAAGAAAATAATGCGAACCAAACTAAAGTATTTCGAAACTGCTAAACCAGATATAAAATTACTTTTATCTTTTTATCTGCTATTTTATTAGGCCCGGCCCTGTTTACGATTTTTTGTAATTTTGCCGGATTTCGTTACGACAGGGGTTTTTAACAGTTATTGTAGCCATTCGGCCAACGATATATCTTGAACCACACTATACTTTCAAAATTATATATTTATTTTTTGTTCTTAAATATATATTTTAATATACTTGTTTAATTTAATAAAATTAAACTAGATCAATTCTTCTATTGGAAGCTTTGGTGTGAAATACTAAACTTGAAGAGATTTACCACTAAACACCAAATCACTTTTTTTTGTTAGTATCATCAGGAGATTATTTAATTTCTCCATTTAATCCGTCATCAGGAGATTATTAAATCTTATGAAATCTCTTCAAGTTTAGTTTTAAAATTAAACTACTTTATATTAAATTTGTAAACTATTGAAAAACTTGCAGATTACAAGAAGATCAAAGCGAAAGTGTAAAATGTACGTCTCTGCGTGCGTCATGGCTTTCCACGTGCGTCCTTGTATGCCTCTTGTTCAACAACGCATGCGTCTAATCTTTCGCGTGCATCTGACTCTGGATGCACGCATTTTGATAACCAAAATTTGAACAAGCATGGACATACCTTAAGTGCTTGATATTTTGTTAAATTATCCAAGTAAAACTAAAACTGTTTTTTCAACCGATTTTCAAGAAGTACTGTCATGTGTATTATTACATGCCGGAAAAGATGATTTCAGTTACAAGAGATGCTAACTATTTAAAGAATCTAGTTTGGTAGTGAAAGTTTGCATGTGTCATTTCATAATGCGTTTATTCATTTATAGATGGCGCTACAGATAGTACTAATACTCAAGTAGTCTCATTCTTTCACACCATTGAACATATTATGTGTTTTTTATTAAGTCTGAGCAAACCATCTACTTTAATGCATACTACCACAAAAAGTAAGCAATGTATGTATAATTTACCACCATTCATCATGCATTAATAAATAGACCAAAAATTGCATTCTATAATAACGACACTCCATAAATTATAAATAAAATAGACTATTAAGTAGTATTGCACTTTTACTATTTAGATATTCCAATTAGAAAATACAGTATATTTACAGTACGGACTATAGTATACCATCCTACTAAAACCAATATACCTAAGCGTCTTCTAATTGAGGAAATTAAAAGTTTCCAACCATATGCCTATAACATTAATACCGTTTAATAACAAATCCACCTAGATGAAAATAACCTTATCAGACAACAGTCAAAGCTCTTTATTCGCGGGGGATACGTCCCGTATATATGCGATGAATACAGAAACCGTGGGTACAGAATGGCAATTTATACGGGATTATGAGGAATATGTTCCCCGGCTACTAAATAAAAAGAAAAAACATGCAATAAAAGAAATTTTTCTAACAATATTAATAACTATTATCAGGCTTGGGCAATGGTTTAAAAAATTACGAATGCCAATATTTTGCCGATTTTAAAAGGTCTTTCAATTCGGATTAATATTGGTCTGTGGCATTAACAAGACTTCTTTGCCTAGAGTTTAAATATAGTTTGTTAGTGCTCGTTAAGGCTGGAATGGGGATTAAGCTTAATGAGATTTACCACTAAACACCAAATCACTTTTTTTTTAACTGCTCGACGCAAGTTTCGCTAACCATGTTAGCATCATCAGGAGATTATTTAATCTCTCCATTTAATCCATCATCAGGAGATTATTAAATTTTATGAAATCTCTTCAAGTTTAGTTTTAAAATTAAACTACTTTATATTAAATTTGTAAACTATTGATTTTAAAAGGTCTTTCAATTCGGATTAATATTGGTCTGTGGCATTAACAAGACTTCTTTGCCTAGAGTTTAAATATAGTTTGTTAGTGCTCGTTAAGGGTGGAATGGGGATTAAGTTTAATGGAGCTTAACGGCCTCTATTATTCCTTGGACCATAGGTTGGAGGAGGCAAAAATATTACCTTTATATTTAGATGCATAGCTTCCAGCTCGCGAGGGTGATCTGAAGTATTGTCAAAAACTAGAACTGCCTTCAAATCTAAATTATTTTTCTTTAAATAAGTTTCAACTTCTGGAACAAAACAATCCCGGAACTAGTCACAGAAAATGACCCTTACAACCCACGTTTTATTGTTTGAACGCTAAAATACTAGTAGGTTGTCCTTGTTTTGATTTTTTAAAGCACCAGGATTTAGTTATCTGTAAACCATAAGTGGCTTAATTAAACAATCTCCAGATGCACTAGAACAGAGTTGCAGTGTAACTCTATCTTTTTCTGCCTTAAAACCAGAAGCGGATTTTTCACTTTTGGATATAAAAGTTTTCTTTGGCATTCTTTTCCAAAACAGGGCAGTTTCGTCTACATTAAATAGTTGTTCAGGTTTATATCCACAATCAGAAATTAACTTTGATTTGTTTTTATTTATTGCAGTATCTGCAGATACAGCTTCTCCAACAATTTTGATGTTACGTAGTGATTGGTTCAACTTATTGAATTGATCTTCCAATGCTTAAAATCCTCCATTCGTATTTTCATCACCAGATTCTTTAAAATTTGCGCAATGACGTGAGTACGCTCACGGAGTATAGCACCATTTTGAGGCACTCTCTTTTGGCTACCGTCTTCAATCCATATTGTTTATATAGCTTCTATTTTTTCAATTGCTGGATCGCAAATAGTTTTTGCTCATAGTGAGATTGAAGGTGTATAATTCCTTATTTTGTCTTCTGATTTCTTGATGGATCATACAGTTGATTCTTTGATATTAAAAAAAAACGTGATATGGATACAAACGACTCGCCAAGGCGTAAATGGTCAAGCTTTTCTATTTTTCCCTCAACAGCCCGACTTTTTTCCGTGTAGGAACTAATTTTCCTTTGTGTATACTCGATATTATAAATCGCGAACAAAGCAGAAGAGGCACGTGTTATTCACTCAAAATTATTACAACAAATGACAAGTTGAAGCAATAAAACAAAGGATCGGTACCGATCGTGCAAAAGTGGATTTTATCAAAAGCCATAGCGTCACGCGGAACCCAGCGGTGTGTATGGCGGCAGGGACTTATTTGTTACAGAACTTTCTGTCAAGTGGCAATAAAACTTGTAGTTTTTAATCAATACTTTGATATTTGTTTGTTTTGAAAGTTTACTTGAAAATAAATACATATTATTCTAAAAATACAACATAACGAAACCGGGAATATGCAGCTTTGATTGTATTCACAATTTCTTGACAAAATGTTCATATTTTAAATTTATGAAAGCAGAACTAAATTTAATTGCAGCTGGAAATTCGGAGGGTCAAGGGTCTTACATTAGCTGAATTTGGATGGATCCATAAGAAGATTTTGTATTAAATACTTTCTAAACAGGCGTTTTATTCCCAATTGAACAGAGCGTCGTGGGGTTGATTTTTTTATTTTGTTGTTCTTGATTGCTCTTGTCTTTTAACATTTTACACGCTTTATTTCTTAATTTAAATTTGTGGAACTTTCTTTTGCACCATCCTGTATAACTGTTAGAATTATTGTTATCATGAAGTTAAGTAATAAATCCAAGTACCTTCTTCAATATAAAATTAATGCTGTTCACTAAATGGTGTTTTAGCGCATTGAAATGACCTAAATCCAAAAATTTGTTTATGCAATATCTATGAATCATTTATAATAGGACATTAACTATTTATTGGTACATAAAATTTTACTTTCAAGGTAAGAAATGAATTTTATTTCTTTAAAAGTAAAAATACACTTAAAAGTTACCATAAAAATAAAACATTGGCGAGCTATATTTATTTGTCGCATTCTTTTACTCACATTTATGCGGGAAAGCGAAAAGTTAGATGATTTTTTAAATATGTTTTTTTTTATTTGAAAATCAGTTTATTTTTCAAAGTAGTCTCTTTTAACTCGCTACACTTTGCTCTACGATTTTCCAACCTTTTTGTATTTTCAAAAAAAGTACGACTTATCGAACTGCAACATGATCCTCTGTAAATAAATAAGCAAAGATTAATATCTAAAAATTTCAACTATATTTAAAATTGTATAAAGAATTATTGTTTCGACACACAGTGCCTTTTTCAAATACAAACTATGCTAAACTAACAGTGAAAAAAGTAGTTACAACCTAAAGTGTCCATCAACCTAATAATACCATAAAACATGTTAGTGGGCCAAATACATTTTTTTATCAACATCTAAGAGGGCAATATAAGTTTAATAACGGTGAACCATTCAAGTCTAGCTGGTCATTTAGCAAAATATCTACATTTTTTTTATTGTTAATTTCTAGGCTCCTAAAGATTTAATTTTTTGGATTTATTCTCATTATGTAACATTATAAAATTGTCATTGAAAGTGTGCTTTTCTAACATTAAGTCGACAGCATATTGAGAATTATTTCGTTATTTAGCGTAACTTCTTTTATGTTCGTTGAGCCTAGTTTTCTAACATTAAGTCGCCAGCATAATGAGAATTATTTCGTTGTTTAGTGTAACTTCTTTTATGTTCGTTGAGTCTAGTAGAGAAAGATCTTCCTGTTTGTCTAACATTGACGTTTGGACACGATCTGCACTCAATTAAATAAACTCCTGATTTATGCCGTTTATTTGTTTGAACTTTTTTGTTTTTAATTAGGCGTCCTAGACTATTGGTTGTTTTAAAAGCAATATTTATATTGTTTGTTTTTGATAAATATCTCTACACTAATTTGGTAATTTAGTTATACACCATAAATCTTGTCATCTTTATTCACAAAAGATGTCAGCATTTAATTCTTTTATACATAGATTATTAAATATTCCCATGTCAATAAATAATTATAATAAAGAATTGAATGTCATCAAACATATCGCAGTAAATAACGGATAAAACCCAAACATTATAAATAAAATAATTAATAAAAAAAGTTATAATAAGCTATTAATATATCCGGTCAATATCATCAGCGTTCAACACAATTAGATATACGGGAAAAGTTACCAAATTAGTGTCGAGATATTTATCAAAAACAAACAATATAAATATGGCTTTAAAAAAAATAGTCTAGGACGTCTCATTAAAAACAATAAAATTCAAACAAATAAACTGTATAAATCAGGAGTTTCTTTAAGTGAGTGCGGGTCGTGTCCATGATGGACAAACAGAAAGATCTTTCTCTACTAGGCTCAACGAACATAAAAGAAGTTACACTAAACAACAAAATAATTCTCATTAGGCTGGCCACTTGATGTTAGAAAAGCACACTCTCAATGATAATTTTATAATGTTACATAATGAGAATAAATCCAAAAAATTAAATCTTTAAGAGAGCCTAGAAATTAATAATAGAAAAAATGTAGATATTTTGCTAAATAACCAACTAGACTTGAATGGTTCACCGTTATTAAACTTATATTGCCCTCTTAGACGTTGACAAAAAAAAAATATTTGGCCCACTAACATGTTTTATGGTATTATTGGGTCGATGGATACTTTAGATTGTAACTACTTTTCTCACTGTTAGTTTAGCATAGTTTGTATTTGAAAAATGCACTGTGTGTCGTAACAATTTTTATACATACAATTTTAAATATAGTGGAAATTTTTAGATAATAATATTTGCATATTTATTTAAAATTAATTTCTACAAAGTATCGGCTAGCTCAGTTAAATTTATAGTCCTCTATGTTGGCGATGACCTCTTTATGCCAAATGAATTTTTTTCCAGCACATCATTTCATGATATTTGGAAACAGGGAACAGTGGAGGGGGTCAACGAGAATAAGTTGGATGCTGTATCAATTCGTAGTGCAAATTAACCAATTTGGCTGTTGGAATGGCGAAAGAATAAGCCGGTGTAATCTCGTAGTAAAGACATTTTTTTTCCCCAAATTAGGGTGTTTATTTAATGTAGTATGCAGTATTTCAAGCATAATGTAGTATTTCAAGACTACTTCTCGCCAATGTTTTCTATTTCTGACTTCCTTAGTTATATATTGGAGAGTTGTTACCGGTTAGGTTTTTAATTTGATCTGTCCATCTCTGCCTCCATGGTCTAGAACCCTTGGCGCTGTACCAACAGTATTTCTAGATTATTACCATCCCTGCGTTCAATGTGGTCGAAGAACCTTAATATTCGTTCATGAATAATTTGGGATAGCCTTGTGAGTTCATAAATTTATGAGTCAGGGATGTGTTGATGTTCTTCTGGCAATCCATGGAAGGAACCGTCTTCAGTACCAAAGTTCAAAAGAATGGTACAGTAGGATATAGTAATACTAGAAAAAGTGAGGTTTTTACTATGTGTTCTTTCTTATGTTTCTATTCCTCCAGATTTTTTGCAAATTTCGCATTGTACTGCATTTCTTGCCATTTCGCATCTTCTCCTGATCTCATTTATATTACCACAATCATTCGATGTTAAAGTCACAAGATAGACAAATTGGCTCACTACATTAAATTGCTATTTGATTGAAGTTTGAGCATATTGTTGTTTTGACGGTCGATAATCATTATTTTCATTTACTCCTCGTTTATTTTTAGTCCGTAAATATGGCTTCCATACTTTACTTATTTCGATATTACGGTCAGCTCCTCGGTTGATCTCGCAAGAAGTGGAATGTCATCGATATGTCTTAAGTTAGTTATTTTAATGTCGCCAATACTAATACAACCCGTCCAAACCTCTAGAGCTCTTTGCATGATACGAGGGTCGTCCAATAAGTCCTTAGAAAAAGATAGAAAAACGCCGGTTAATGAGGTGGATTACTCCTCTTCTTATAATCATATTTGCAGTCTTTTATGTGAAGGGCCTTTGGTTATACTCTTAGATTTTTTACTGTCTTTACATTCCATTCCCCAGTCTGCAATGCTTAAAATTTTGACATCCTTTTCCACCTGGTCTAGACATCTCTACCTCGGCATTCTCCTTACTCTCCAATGGGGTCCATTTTATTATTCTTTTAATTATTTCCATGGGTGACCTTCATTATATAACCTGCCTATTCTAGCGACCTTGCTTTTATGTACGAGGGTTGTTATATAAGTCCTTAGACTTTTTCTATATTTTTTGATTAGTGTTTAGTTGATATATGTTTTGATTTTGACATATTTTAAAATTTTTTACCTTTAGATTTTTTTATTTTTTTTATGCTGATAGGTTTGGGTTTTTTACTTTTAATGAATGGTATTTGATGCAAAAAATAAAACGTTATTATTCGATTATGACATTATATATTTTGCTTAAGTTATCAGAAATATATATGTATATATATATATATATATATATATATATATATATATATATATATATATATATATATATATATATTAGGGCAGGCCGAAAATACGTTTTTTTCGAATTTCTCTTGATAATACTGAAAATATTTTTCATTATGCCAAAATTAATTTTTAATACCAAGGGAAAAAATTTTGAGTCATATCTTAGGCTCCTCAAAGTTTATCAAAGTTCAAAGTTTTCAAAAAAAAAAAATCCTCAACTTACTTTGATCGGAAAATTAATTCTCTACAATAAAGGTCATTACACCACATTAAGTAAGTATAAATAAAGAGAAAATTGTTGAAAAACTTTGAACTTTGACTAACTTTGAGGAGTCTAAGATATCGACTTAATTTTTTTTCCCTTGGAACAAATTTTTTTGGCATAATGAAAAATATTTTCAGTATTATTATAAGAAATTTGAAATACACGGATATTCGGCCCACCCTTTTGTAGAGATTAAATTTCCGATCAAAGTAAGTTCAGAATTTTTTTCGTGCAAACTTTGAACTTTGACTAACTAAGATATGGACTTAAAATTGTTTCCCTAGTCACCATTTTTTTTTAGCATAATTCAAAATATTTTCGGTATTATTAAAAAAAAAACGATTTTCGACCCACCCTATATATATATATATATATATATATATATATATATATATATATATATATATATATATATATATATATATATATATATATATATATATATATATATATATATATATAGGGTGGGTCGAATATATAATATATAATATATATAATATATATAATATAATATATATATATATATATATATATATATATATATATATATATATATATATATATATATATATATATATATATATATATATACAGAGTGTCCCATAACTTAATCGCCTTAGAGCAACTGGTGATAGTATAGATCAAAATAAGAGGATTTAGTCAATAAATATGTTGGAAAATGTTAGTTATTAAAAAATTACAGGGTGTTGAAAATAAAACTAAATTTTCGAAAAATTATGATAATTTAAAAACAGTTGAAGACATCAGGTTCAAAATTGGGGTAGTTGGGTTTTCCAAGGTGTCAAATCCGAATTTGGTACTAGTTTCAGCCTAGTTCCTAGAGGGCGCTTGCTACCTACTTTGTGAGGATTAACTCGCTCATATTTTTTACCCTATAAAGCTAAAAATATATTGATTTCAAAATAGAGAAGACTCATAATTTCCACGTAAAAAAGGTACCCTTGGTCAATATCGATATCTCACGCCGTTTGCGAGATATGTGTGTTCGAATATTCCATTACACATCTTGTCGATGGCTGAAAAATCTGCAATTGACAAAATGTGCCTTAAATGTTGTGTACAAATTATCATATATATGGTATATGCCTTGCGGATTCCAGGTAACAGTAGTCATGACCCTTTCAGACCGATTGAAGGATGGATGGATAACTGTTTTGACTGTTTCTTCGATTCTTGTGTGTAATGATGAATCCAAGTTTCCAAGTATCTGCTTTCGAAGATTGCCATTTATCAGAAAACTATTTGATTTCTTACTCCATTCTCGTAATATGATTATATTTATTACAAAGACATATTTATCGTTTAAAATGTTCGTGTGTGCCCAATATCGTGTGTGCTAGGGATATCTAACCTTAGCGATTTAGAGCCATATATGCAATGAAAAATCCTTCTGCCTTCATATTTTTTTCCATTTATATTATTACATTTATTCCCTTGTGTTAAATTTCTATTTTCCCAGTCAACATCCCATTAGTTTTCCGTTTTTATAGTTATCTTTATAAATTTTGCCATATACTCTCATATAACAGTTGTTTAACAATATGTTGGTTATCTTATATCATTTATTCTTAGAGTCAAAAGAGAAAAAGAACTTATTAAAGAAAAAAAAATATTTCAAAGGCAAAAAAAGGTCATTAATCAAAATAAGAACTTACGGGTAATGATTTTTCTGATAAAACTCTTTTAAATACCTGATTAAATAACTAATATATCAATTGTAACGTGGTATATTATATCGGAGAAATATATAATACAAACGATACAAAATCGTGGCCAATACATTAACCTTTATTTCTTGTACATTTTTACGTGCTCAATTAATATTGTTAGAAAACGAGAAGCGATGCTGCTGCCGGGCGTCGTCCTCCAGAAGGCAGCCCAGAAATGAGCCTTTCAGACAATAATGATATATTGGCCAGCCGCCACAGTGCTACTAGTATGTAAAATAGCCCCGTAATCTATATGGAGCGGTGCGCATGTTATTAGCCCTGAGGCCGGCTACCCATACGCGGTCAGTTCGATGGTTCTTGGCCGACGCGGTCCACTAACTCGCAGATGCGGTTCGTTTTAGATAATGACAAAAGCCAATGGACGATATCCTAAAAAATACACTAATTGTATTGTCATGAATGCAATATATATATATATATATATATATATATATATATATATATATATATATATATATATATATATATATATATATTGTATGAAAATGATAAGAAATATTAAATATTTTATTCGAAGTATTGCCTATCGCTAGTTATACATTATTCCCACCTGTCTGATAATTTGTAGATGGCATACCAAAAAAACTGTTGCTCTTTTAGGGTAAAGCAGTCATCGAGCCATTTTCGTACAATTTTCTAAGAAATGAAGCGCTATGGAGCCAAGTCTAGTGAATAAGCCGCATGCGAAAGTATTTTCCAACTAAACGTCTCAATCGTTTCCTTGACCAGTTTTACTGTGTATGATGGTTTATTATCAGGAAGCAAAATCAAATTATGTTGTCTTTTTTAATATTCTGGTCGTTTTTCACGCAAAGCTTGATTGATTCAAATCGATCATTTGTTGTCAGTAGCGTTCAGTATTAACGGTTTCACCAGGTTTTAGCAGCTCATAATAGATCACACCGTTCTAATCACCAAACGCAGAGCATTATCTTCTATCCATAACAATTTGGCCTTACAGTCAATATCGATAGTTCACCTGGAGTTACCCATGATCTTTTACGCCTAGGATTCTCAAAATATATCCACTTTCAAAGCCAGTAACAACTTGATAGAGAAATGACTTTTGTACCTGGGAGCAGCATTTTGCAAGTAGTTTTTTAGTTTTCCTGCTGTCTTTCATTTAGTATATGTGCAATCTATTTGTCATCAAATGGCAACAGAAAATTAATGGTGCCCGCAAATCGTAATTTCCAGACACAAAACCGACATGCTCAACGCTGTTACAAACTATACTGTTGTCTGAAACTTGTATTGTTTTGAGTTGATAAATCTTTGTCAGATGTCAATAAAGAGATGGCGACCATGATGTGGTTTGACGGTAACTACATTGGCATCTAGGACCATCTATGGGTCTATCTATGCAAATTTCGGTTTTATATTTACCGACCTGGCATATATATATATATATATATATATATATATATATATATATATATATATATATATATATATATATATATATATATATATGAACACTTTTGTTGGTTGCTTGACCGGGAAGGAGCCCTACCTATCCCTTCAACTGGATGACATATATTTCGTCTCTCGAGGTTCAGACTCTTCATGGCGCCGACATATACCAAACCATCTAGAATAGGGAAACCCTATCCACAGCCCAACAACCCATGTTTTCGCCGACCTCCCGTCGGATGGCGTATATATATATATATATATATATATATATATATATATATATATATATATATATATATATATATATATATATATATATATACTGCTGTCTCATTGGACGCAGTGCAAGAAAATCTAATACTCCATATATACACCATCCGATGGGAAGTCGGCGAAAACATGGGTTGTTGGCTGTCGATAGGGTCTCCCTATTCTTGATGGTATGGTATATGTTGGCGCCCTTATGAGTTTGAACCTCGAGAGACGAAATATATGTCATCCATTTGAAGGGGTTAGTGGGGCTCCTTCCCGCTCAAGCAATCAACAAAAATATTCATATATATATATATATATATATATATATATATATATATATATATATATATATATATATATATATATATATATATATATATTGTGTGTGTGTGTGTGTGTGTGTGTGTGTGTGTGTGTGTGTGTGTACTGTTAAGGGATAGGTGTTGTGATACCTGTGTTGAAAGGATAGGTGGAGCTCCTTCCCGGTCAAGCAACCAACAAAAATGTTCATTTAGGCGGAGACGTAGGTTGTTGTATGTTCCACATGAGATTGTGAAACCCAACGGTTGGGTGTGTGATGACACTCAGCTACTGTTGTCTCATTGCACGCAGTCCAAGAAAATCTAACACTACATATATATATATATATATATATATATATATATATATATATATATATATATATATATATATATATATATATAGCGTTAAAAGGAAAGCGACAAAAAAAAATCTATAATAAGTTTACCCTGTGATCAAAATTAACCAGGACTGGTCGAAAAACACATGTTTTAGAATTTTAATACAAATTTTTATCATCGCCTTCACAATAGGCTCAATTTGATTTAATACATGTATATCAACATCTTATCCAATCATCCATGCACTTGGAATACACCTCGACCGCAATGATATTATTTTAACGTCCCCAATCGAGCCAAAACGGGTTCCACGGAGCGGATATTTGAGTCTGGAGAATATAAAAGAGTCGCACGAAGGCATATCCGGTGAATACGGTACTTGAGCAATCATTTTCGTTATATGTTTAGCCAAAAAATTATCCACAATTAGAGCAGCATGAGATTGTGCGTTTTATGCCCAGAATATCAACCAAAATGTCTTGAGATGATCCATAAGAGATGGCATGATCTTCTGCCATCTCTCTAATAACATGACGATTTTCAAGAACGATTTTTTAAATTTTATCGTCGTTAACAGAAGTTGATGGCCGGCTGGCATTGGGCAAGTTTTCAAAGTTCTCACGGCTTTCACTAAATGCTCTATGCCACTCAAATACTCTGGTTTTTGATATAGCAGAATTCCCATAGGCTACCTGCAATATTTACAATGCACCCTTTGCAGAAATTCCATTGGAAACACAAAATTTCACACAAATTCTTTGTTCAATTTTTGTATTTATAGAAAAAATCGTCAGAGTAACTTTACGTGACACAAACAAACATCTGCCAAACACACACTAATTGATATATCGCGCTCAAACTTCACTTGTATGCCACATTCCATTGTATCAATCAAATAAAAAAAATAAATCATCATCATTCAGCCATTGTGCTTACCGAGCTGGATGAAGGTCTCTTCAGCATGTTTCCAATTCACGCTGTCCAGAGCTCTCTCACCACATTTAATGTTATCATCAATCCATTATATTTTTATTTGATACAGTTTTCTTTTCAGACAAAGAAATAGTCCAAGTTCGCAGAATAGTGCAGGTGTTGTAGTAATTCGTAGCGCATTATTGACCAATTTCGTTGTCGCAAATACGAACGAATGGACGGATGGATTGTCTTGGTAATACAACTTTTTTTTAACAGCGATTGAGAGTTTTTTTATCAACTCTTCGAGATATACTATTAATGCAGCACTGACGCGATTGACCATTAATTGACCAATAATAAATAACTTTTCTCTTTTACAAATAGCCGATGAAGACAATGCCCTGCAAATGCTAGAAAATAACAGCAATGAGGCACTTTCTCCAACTAAACCCACTATTTTGATAAGTGCTTCATTTCTGATATGTAGTATTTAATACCAGTTTCATTAATTGTCACGAATCGCTGCAGAAACGTTTTCGAATTGAGGTTATACATGTCTTAACACTCCTGTGAGGTAGTCATTCGATTACGTTTTTGATCCGCAGTAAGCAAACGCATCGCCCACCGCTCTGATAACTTTTTCTTCTTCAAATGTTCTTGTGCTGTTTCGACCACATCGAAATTCAATAGTCCGTTTCAACCAAACATTTGCATTGCAGTGCAATGATTTTTCAACGCCACAAAGTAGTGTGTGGCAACAATATCGAACTTATTTACTTTCGAAGACAATACTAAATATTACATCCTCTTGAAATGAATGGAGCGCCAATAGAAAGGAAGCTATTTTACACCGCCTGCTATTTGAAAAGTATTTGACTTTTCTCTGTGTCTCATTGTTTAGTTTTACTATATCATCACTGTTCTTATAACATAAAATACATCAATACAATAAAAATAAAATAAAGATAAAGGGGTTTTAGAATTTATTATATTACAATCTAACCTGTTTGCTAGAAATTTGGTTATAACGTTAAAATGGCTATATTTGGAAATTTGGCTATATCAACAAAAACCAAATTGATGGACAGTTTCAACTTTTATTTCATGAAAATCCATTATTAATTACTTTAAAATAAAACTACAGTTTTACATGATTTTAACTGAATTATATTATTCTAACATGTTTCGCCATTCAGCTTATTCGGAACACTTGATAAATAATGACCATAAGTTCGATGATAATTTTAGAATACTACATGTAGAAAATATAAATAGAAAACTGTCGTTGTTGGAATCGTTAGAGATTAATAAATTAAAAGGTTCAAATATAATTTTAAATGACCAAATAGAAACAAACAATTCACTTTTATTAAATTATAATTTAACACTTTTTTCCATCTGTAAAATAGTGTGGGCTATGATCGCGCCAGACGCAATAAAAATAAATTACAGGTAGTTTTAGTGTCATAGAACAAATAGTTTTAAGAAATATTGTAACAGTAATTAGATAAAAGTAATTTAGTTTATGCTCAATATCTGAAGAAGCCACTTTATTGGCGCCAGAGAATAATGTAAATCAGTGAAAATCATATAAAACTGTAATTTTATTTTAAAGAACTTTAAAAACCAAATTGATTAAATATGAACTAATTGTTTGAAAACATAGAAAAAAATATTTCTTAGATTGTTATTTCTTACGTTATTTTATCTGAAAAAATTATTATTTTATATCAGAAAAATAATTGTATAACGTAAAATTAGATGAACAGATAGAAGATGCTTTTTAATACTTCCAATTTCCTAATTTGATAATCACAAAACAGTTTAATTATTTCATTACATATTATATAATCATAATATTAAACTATTTTCATCCATCAGCACATCAATTTCCTGATTGTTCCTTTATTAATTCTAAAATAACCATGATGATCTGAAAAACGATCTTTTTCAAGCATAACTGTGTATGCGTTTACAGCAGCGCAAAACTGAATATATAGGAACGGACCGAGCGCCTGCTAATCGCGGACTACGCAGCAAAACAGGGACAAAAAACCAAAAGATATTAACCTGCATCGCTTGTTACGTTTAACTGCTTCTGGTGTTAAGGTCCATTTCACAGAAATGAGAGAGCAACGTGCAGCCTTAGGGTCTTCCGCCCAGGAGAGTCTCGCGCCGAAACCCTGCAGGCATGGATGCTAGACCGATGGCGAGCATAGATTAGTACTAAACATAGAGCAGGACACTTGAGTATTTTAAAGGTAATTTTAGAAACGTAATAGCGTGACAAATTTTAATATTGTACAGTTTATTATACAGGGTGTAAGAGTAATAAATAATAATATCCCTAGTTTACACGGTTTTTATACCTCAGCTAAAAGTTGTTAATTATTGTTTATTTAGGTAAGAGTTATCAAAAAAAAATAATAAAAAAATTCTGTCACGTCTGTTTTTAGAAATATTTATTTACTTAAAAATGGAAAAACAATCTCAGTATGAATAATAAAAAAAATTAAAAATGGCTAATTTTCGCCTTCTTTTTATAGTATTTTGGATCGGTTTCTCTTATAATGGACCAACAGTAATTCCCTAGCATGTTTTCATCCCAAAATCCTTGATGTCATTCTTTGAAATTCCTTAAATCTTGGTGAAAACGTTAACCCTGTTAACCCTGGTAAAAAAACTCAAATGTAAGTACAGGAAATGAATTTTCAATAACATGTTCACTCTCATCTGTTGAAAATTTTTAAATAAATCAGCAACAATATTTTTATAGTTTTCACTTTTTTTATTTTCCAAAAATTCTTCGACAACCATTTTAGATGACTTCCAAGCAGTTTTTTCATTAACAGATAAAAGGCTTTCAAACTGAGGATCTTTTACAATTTTATGGATTTGTGGGCCAACAAATAGCCCCTCTTTCAGTTTTGCTTCTGTAATACTTTGAAAGATTTTTTGTAAATACAGGAAAGCACCACTATTTTTGTTTAGGGCCTTCGCAAAGTTTTTTATAAGTCCCAATTTAATGTGTAAAGGGGGTAGTATAATGTCTTTTGGATCTACCAACGACTCATGTTTAGGAATATGCTCGTTCCGAATCGGCCAATCTTTTCTTACATAATGATGCTCTCTAGCCCTAGTGTTCCACAGACAAAGGAAACAAAAGAATTTTATTGAACAACCCTGCAACCCCAATAAGAAACCGATGACTCTGAGGCCGCTGCACACTTTCCATTAATGTTCTTCATACTTTATTAAATTCATTAAAGTACACATCGTTTAATAGTTCTCTTTACAATTAACTGCGTGTCCTATTGGTATAGACGGTTTCTTATTCCCGTTGTGTAATAAAGCAGCTTTCAGACTATATTTTGAAGAGTCTACGAATAAGCGCCACTCTGTTTTATTATATTTTTGATTCATTGCTTTAAAAAATCCCGGGATATCAGTACAATAACAATATTCCACTTCTGTTTTGAAAAATTCTGAGTAAAGTTTGCCCCTGTTTTTGGACAACGTAACTTTCGTGTCTGGGGGTAATAAATTCCATTGTTGTAGGCAAGAACCAAGAACCTCCGCTTAGATCTTGATAGTTGTAAATCTCTTATAAGATCATTTAATTCGGCTTGGTTCATTAAATGTGGAGTGTTTTCCTGAAGAGAGAAATCGTCAGAATCACTAGAAATCAATTTAACTTCAACATCACTTTCATTATCATCTTCTAGTATATTTTGACTCAAATTACTTGGACAAATTGGATATGGAAGATCCTTCAAATGTAAAATTGGCTTAATAACAGACGGAATTTCGGCATATACAATACTCACCTTATTTTTTCTATTATATCCCACTGTCTTCGTAACAAAAATGTAACAGTAATTTTCATGCTTACTAGGTTCTTTCCATAACATTGGAAGGAACTTGAAATAATATTTGTTGTTTAAATTGAATAAATAAATAGTAAACTGGAGTAACTAGTGAACTGAAGTAAATAGTAAACTGAGTAAACTGGAACTAACCCCTCCAGTCTTAACCTCTAAATCGTCATGGTTCAAACCTTTAATTCAAAGTACAAGATGAAGCGTTCTAGTAATTACAAAATTATCCCAGGAGGTAGACAATCCTCTGCCAGCTTTGCTGGTATAACCGTACTATCGGATTCTGGGGCATCCAGGCTTAAACGCAAAATGTTTCAGAAGGAGTCGGAGACCTCTGGCCAACGTCTGAAACCGAAAACAAAAACTTTCTTTGGAACGGTAAATATCAATTCTTTCTTGCGTCCAGGAAAACAACACGAATTGGGGCGAACATTGAATCAGCAAAAAATCCAAATTTTAGCTTTGCAAGAAACTTGGAATTCGGCAACTACACACTTTTTAAAAGTAAAACGGACAAAAGAATACTCAAAAATGCACCACATCTCGGTGTTGCTTTCGCTATCTCAAGTAACATTCTTGGTTCTATAACTAATATCCAGCCAGTAAATAATCGACTTATGACACTATCCCTCGAGTGTGCTAACAAAAACTATACATTAATCAATGCACACCTCCCAGTAAACGAAGAAAATAAATCTAATCCTGAAAAAGTAAATAAGTCCTGGGAAGTTCTGGAAAAGACTATCTCTAAAATTCCCTCTAACCATGCAAAAATCCTATTGGGAAATTACCCAACTAGGGAAAGAAAAAAATACAAGAAAACAGTCGGCAGTTTTCCCGCTCATAAATGGACTAACCATAATGGTAGAAGATTGGTTGAATTATGTTCGCAGTTTAATCTAAAAATAATCTCAACCCATTTTAAGAAGAAAATACCAAAACAAAAGACCTGGAGATGCCCAAACACGTACATGGGTGAATTTCAAATTGACTATGTTGCCATTTCGTACACCAATTATAAAGAGATTTTGAATGTTCAAGTCAGGAAAGGAGCTAACATAGACACGGATCACTACTTGACTAGAATCAAACTTCGCTTAAAACCTCGAAAATTTATTAAAAAGAGACCGTTAATACCAAAGTTCGACCCAACGAAAATAAAACCAGCCCTAACAGAAGAGCTTCATAAACAACCAGCACATAACTGGCAAGAATTGAAACAAAAATTTATTAAAACAGCCTTAAAGTTGGTCCCTTTACAAATATCTAGAAAACATCCGTGGTGGGATGATGTTTGCGAGCAAGCAATATTAAGCCGTAGTAAAGCATTCAAAGATTGGAACAGTCAAAAAACAGCAATAAACTATAAAATCTTTTTGAAAGTAAGAAAAGAAACATCGAAGCTAATTAGACAAACTAAAAGAAAATATGAAAACAATTAACTTAACGAAATAGAAAAATATTTCCAAAAAAATAACACCCGAAACTTTTACAAAACATTTAAAACTAAATTAACAGTCTATCAACCCCAAACTCTTTGTTTCTAAAAGGAAAACGGACAATTAGCTCTAAATAACCAAGACAATTGCAAAGAACTTGCGAAATATTTTGAACAAATACTAAACTGTCCTGAGCCATTAAACAAATTACCAACACTAAACCCTAAACAAACAAACCCAGATTCATAACCACCGAATGAAGATGACACAATTAGGCAAATCAAGCGGCTTAAAAATGACAAAGCTTCTGGTGAAGATCGAATCATTGCTGAACTTTTGAAATCCGCTGGTCCAGGTACAATCAAGGAAATAACGAAAGTTCTCAAGAAGTTTTGCAAAACGAACGGATTCCAGAAGATTGAAAAGATGCTCTAATCCATCCACTACACAAGAAAGGAGATAGAACGGATGTAAACAACTATAGAGGGATATCTCTTCTCCCAGTTTGTTACAAGATTCTATCTCAATGTCTACTAGACAGAGCACAGGGACAGTTAGAACCTAAAATTGGTGAATATCAAGCAGGTTTTCGACCGGGCAGGTCCTGCCCTAAACAGATCCTGAATCTAAAGTTGATCCTAAGACATCAAAAACTGTACAATAAAAATCTCATGTGTACATTTGTGGATTTCAAAAAAGCATATGATTCTATTGACCGTGAATCTTTATTCCAAATCTTGAAACAACAAGGACTAGATCTGAAAACGGTGGCAATTATTAAAGCAACATTAACTAACACAAGGTCAAAAGTTAAATTAATGGGTGACATCTCAGAGCCCTTCGAAATTAAAACTGCAGTGAGACAAGGGGATGGAATCTCACCACCCTTATTTAACTGTGTTCTAGAAAAAGTAATACAGGAGTGGCGTGAAAAGAAGCCGGCCCTGAATATTGACCAGCCCCTTAAACTGGGGAGAACCAACATCAAAATTGATTGTCTGGCGTTTGCTGATGATCTGGCAATTTTGGCTCAAGACGTATTAACGGCACAGAAATAGATTGAAATCCTAAAAGAAACAGCAGAAAAGTAGGACTCCAAATTTCCTTTGTAAAGACACAATACATGACCTGCAACAGACTAAGAACACCACTTCTAAAAACAAAATATGGTAACATCAGACGAGTCTCTCAATTCAAATGTTTGGGTGATATAATCATGGAAAATGGGTTGGAAAAAGTGGCCAATAAGGGTAGATGTCAAAAAATGGAAACGGCATTGAGACTTACAAAATATATTTACAACAAAAAATGCCTATCTAAAAACACAAAACTGAGACATTACAACACAGTTATTAAGCCAGAATGTCTATATAGGACAGAAACGCTCATTTTGAATAGAAAGAGAGACATCGAGGACATTGAAAAAAAGGAAAGAAAAATCATGAGAAAAATCTTACGCCCCAAACAAAAAAATACAACAACATACCGACTTCGAGAAAACCAAGAAATCAAACAATACACAGATATACATAGCGATATGAGAAAAAGAAGACTTAAGTTTTACGGACACATAAAACGGATGAATCCGAGTAGACTGACTAGACAAATAGTCGAATTTTATGAAAATAGTAAAGCTAAAGTAGTAATAATTAAATGGATTGCTGCAATTAAAGAGGACCTAAGATTAGCAAATATTGCACAAAGTGAAATTGAGTTGAGTGAGAGTTGAGAGTTGAGTTGAGAGTTGAATTGAGAAATATAGGCTGTTTCAGACACAAGGTTGACGTTTGGAAGGTTGGCCTGAGAGAAATGTAGGAAGACTGGAACAACTTGGTCTGACGAAAGGAAAAAAGCTCATAGCGAAAAAATGAAATTAGTATGGGCGCAAAAGAAGGCTAACAACAACAACAAACGCCTCTAATTGTACTTCGCGTGGTCCACCATGGCCCATACGTGAATAATAATAATAATAATAAACTGAAGTCACCACGTAGGGTAGCTAAAAAAAATGATTTGACTGTAAAAAAATGTGATGTTATAGAATATTTCTGCTTTTACAGTTAACACTTTTAGGTTTACAACACTTTTTGGTTTAAGAAAGATAGGTTAATATATTTATAAACATTTCTATATATATTATATATATATAGTTTATATATATATATATATATATATATATATATATATATATATATATATATATATATATATATATATATATATCTATAAACATTTCTTTCGGGGTAGTTCTACGACTATATTTGATTCCAAATCTCCACCCTTTCTGTCCATCCATAGATCTTCTCGCAATTCCCTTTCATTAATTTCTTCGTCGATTCCATCTCTCCAGCTTCTCCTCGGCCCTCACCGTCTTCTTGTACCTTGTGGTGTTCATGTCGTGATTGGTTTTACTAGCCTATCTTTCCGCATTCCTTATACGTCGCCTCATCATCTTAATTGTTTAGTCCATAGGTTTTCAACGGGGGCGGTATCGCCAACCAGTAGTCGCTGGAGCTTTCCATGGTGGCAGCAGCGGGTCCAGAGACAAATGGGGGGCGTTAAAACATTTACTGTTTTTATGAATAAATATTTTTAATTTTTATTTTATTGTTATCGCGTAAATAAGCATTAAAAAAATTAAATTAGCATTAGATATACCTATATCTAATTCGATTTAGGATTGTCGGTGACAAGTCTTTGCAAGTTGGTAAGCAAATACGCTATTCACGCAATCAAGCATGATTCGACAAAAATATGGGACCTTGTGATGACTTGTTTACAGAGCAAGTACATGGGCATCCCAAACAAGCAAAGACATATATGTTGATGGGCACTAAATCAAATCTATAAAAGGCAGGAACAGCTCTAGGAATGTCTTATTATTTGTGTGTGTTTTATCAATAATCCATATTCGAGAATGATAAGTAATTATAGTCATTATTTTTATAGCTGCGTACGAATCCAAGCACAAAAGTATTCGTACCAGGGATCATAAAATTAATTTTCATAAGGTATTAAAAATATTTAAGATAAATTAATTTATATCCTTCCCAAATTATTCGTCAAAGTAAGTTTCAAATTATGTTTTAAGAAAAATATTAATAAAACAGACTATAAATCAACAACGCTAACAAATCTGTCATGTCGGTGACAACTATTTATTAAAATATCATTATTAAAATGGTTGGCGGACGTGCGTTCAGTTTCTTATTTACGATCTATCGTTAAATCTTACAAAGATGGCAATTCTTATAAACATTTGCTACAAAGTTTAATTCAACGAAGTACCATGCAGTACATCATTTCGAGACATAAAGCAACAGGTAGTATCAAAATTTAACCGAAATCTGGCTGTCTTAGAAAACATGATCGTGAGCTGAGAAGAATAACTTAAACAAAAACAGACGTAAAACCACAACAGCGATCAAAAGTGAATGGGAAAACATCACGAATACGGATACGGATTTTACAAAATAAACTTTCAATGATATTTGCGATTTAAAGTGTCCCTGTCATATTTTAAACTTACAGGCAAAAGCAGAACCATTGCTAACAATGGTTCAGTAACGTCGCAGACTAAAATAGGCTAAACAACGTTTGGCCTGGAATCAAGACCAATGGAATAAAATAATCTTTAGCGACGAGAGTAAATTTTATGTGTGTACTGATGATCACCGAAGTAGAGCCATAAGAAATAAGTTCGAGGCATTTCATGATGATTGCACGAAGAGAACAGTAAAATTCGCACAAGGATTAATGGTGTGGGGCTACATGTCATGCTAAGGCATTGAAAATCTTTATTTCATAGAGGGATTTGTTGATTCTAATAAGCATCAGCAAATTTTAAATGATGATTAAATTTAAATTATTAAAAAATGAAAATTTAAATGATCTCTACTAGCCCTGATTTGAGCCCTATTGAAAAACTTTTGGGCATTATCAAAAAGCTGCTCAGAAATCGTCGTTAGTACATAAGAACTCTTAAAATCTACGCTACTCGAGATGTAGCAGTTCATTACACAGGAACTGTATCAAGAACTTCTCAATACAATGAATAAAATAATAAGAGCTGTAATTAAAGCAAAAGGAGATGTGGGAGATCAAAGTGATATTTATTACCTTTCTCATTACAAGTACGAATTCATTTATTGCATATTCATATTAGTTTTTATTAGATTCAAATTATCTTAAATATATTTTGGTTTGATTAAGTTCATGTTTTTAATCGTCTGTTTAAGATCATCCTTTGGACCATACTACAGAATATTATTTCTCAAATTTAATTTAAATAAATTCTAATTATTTCCAGTGTATTGAATACATTTAATGGTGTACGAATACATTTGTGCATGGGTTTGATTAAATTTTCTCACATTTTGTATCTCAAAATGTCTGAAGAAGAAATGCCAATAGTATAGCATTGAGTATTTAAAATATGGGTTTACGCACTCCCCTACAAACCAATCAAATTATCTATGTATTTAATTGAAGCCTTCTACGCAACAAGAGCATTTGAATAATATCCATTCTGGTATACTGAATATATGCAAAGGACGAAGATGTATCCTATTTTCAAGGACTGGAAAAGAAATATTTAAAACAGCCAACAATATCGAACCGTCTTTGCATCGTCTTCTAAACAAGAAGATGACAGACTACGAGTCCCATATAATATTTTATTGTTAATCGCAATAGTGGGAAAACCACACATAATTGGCGAGGAATTATTATCAAGTATTATCAAAGAGGTAATTAAAACTGGAAATATATTAACCCTGAAGAAATTATGTCTTTTATAGGCCTACAATTTTGGATGTGTTTACTTCGTACCCCGAAACTGGCTGATTATTGATCAAAAAAAGAAATATACGTAAACCAAGACGCAAGTGTAATATCACGTAACAGATTTGAGCTATTGTTAGGAAACTGGCATTTTCAAAATAACCGAAAAGCTGATACTTCTTATAAATTACACAAACTTGGACCTCTTACAGATCGCTTAAGATGGAACTTTAAAAAATTCTACATCCCCAAAGAACAGAAATGCCGTGACAAAACACTTACCCTTTTTCGTGGAAAGCTGTTTTTTAATCAGTATATTAAGAATAAAAGTTGATGTCGTTGTTGACTGATTAAAATACAATAAAGGCAAGGCATTTATTGACTTATCAGATCAAATCAAAGCATATTCTTCAGCTTTGAGAAAAGGGAATAAAATGGTATAGAAAAGTTGTTGTAGAATTGCTCTTGGGAGATGCAATAGTAAATGCGTACATCTTGTTCAAATCAATAACTGGGTAAAACATAACCATTACAGCATTTAGAGAAGAAGTTGCTTCAAATCTTCTAAAATTTTCTCAAGACGACCAGAACAAACAAAATAATGTACATACATATAAAACAAAACATATTTTAGAAGATGTAGGTACTTTTAATAGGCGAGGATGCTGCTTTTGCTTTGCCAAAATATACGAAGGACGGAGAAGAAACGTGGCAGCCAAGAGTATTCTACAAACTAAATGAAAATATACTCAGTGTGAAAAATACTACTGCATCGTATTTATGTATATTTATATTTATTTTTTCTAATAAAGGAAGTTGTACATAAACAGCAATAAAAATCTTGTAAAAATGTCTGTATTGCACACAATTCAGGGTAGAGAGATGGTATTGATTTTTAACAAGATAAGACAATACAGAATTCATAGCTTTTGAATAATACTTTTAGTTCTTCGTTAGTTGTGATTTCGAGTTCCTCTTCTAAATTTGATGATTCTGCTGTATCTACATTTGCGAAGGGATCTAAACTCCAAGTCTGTACATTATTTTTAAAATATTCTAGAATCGCTTCATAAAACCAGCATGATGAAAGTCCAAGTGTTGGAAAAGAACTATTTAAAACAGCCAACAATATCGAACCGTTTTTGCGCCGTCTTCTAAACAAGAAGATAACAGACTACGAGTCTCATATAATATTTTATTGTTGCCGGCAGTCAATTAAATTGCATTTAAATTGCAATTTGACAGACCTGTTTAAAATATTGAAATTGAAAATGAATGAATTGAAATATTGAAAATGAAGTCAATTTACAATTGCAAGGTGGTGAGTTAAATTTAATTAAAACAAAAAACGTCATTGCTGCTATTGTGGGAAAACTTCTGTTCAAACGAAATCTAGGCAGATGTGAATACAGTCACTTTCCCTCATTATTAGCAGTATCTGCAAAACAGGAAGATTTACTTACTGCCAACACTTGGACATTCTTCATGCTGGTTTTACGAAGCGATTGCAGAATATTTTAAACATGATATACCGAGTTGGGTTTTAGATCCTTCCGCAAAGGCAGATACAGTAGAATTATCAAGAGGAACTTGAACTCACAACTAACGAAGAACTAAAAGTACAATTCAAAAGCCATGAGTTCTGTATTGTCTTATCTTGTTAAAAATCTGTACCATCTTTCTACCCTGGATTGTGTGCAACACAGACATGTTTACAAGATTTTTATTGCTGTTTATGTAAAACTTCCTGTATTAAAAAAAATATATATAAATACACATAAATGCGATACAGTAGTATTTTCCACACTGAGTACATTTCCATTTAGTTTGTAGAATACTCTTGGCTGCCACGTTTCTTCTCCGTCCTTCGGATATTTTAGCATAGCAAAAGCAACATCCTCGCCTTGTGAAGTACCTACATCTTCTAAACTATGTTTTGTTTTACTTGTTTGTACATTGTTTTGCTTGTTCTGGTCTTATTGAGAAAATTTTAAAAGAACTGAAGCAACTTCTCTAAGTGCTGTAATTGTTATGTTTTACCCAATTATTGATTTGAACAAGATGTATTACTATTGCATTTACCATTGCAGCTCCCAAGAGCAATTCTACAACAACTTTCCTATACCGTTTTATTCCCTTTTCTCAAAGCATCCTTATTTGGTCTGATAAATCAATAAATGCCTTTCCTTTATTGTATTTTAATCAGTCAGCAACGACATCGGGTTTTGCTAATTCCACATTACGTCGCGACTCTACTTGTCCAGTGTGTTTGGTAGATAAAGTCAGGATAACTCTTTTTATCTTGCCACTTTGTTATCACGACTCCTGTATTACTTCTTTAGCTTATTATTTATAATATCTTTAGGATTATTCTTGCGGTTTTTTCTCAGGGTGCTGACTAAATGAGTTTTCCTGTTAAGCAACTTGTGAGCCAGCTTCATACTTGTGTAGTCATTATCTACATTAAGGGCATCGGCTACAGTCCAAAAGAGGTTTGCAAAGATTCATGACAATGTTGGTCGGTACCCTTGACCCATCTACTTTTTCTTTGCCACAATATACTTTCTAATTGTAGGTATATTTTCCTCTAGACATAATTTATACAGTTTTACACTAAACCTATGCCTTTTATTCTTTATACACTCCACGAAAAGTTAACGCAACGTTTTGTCAACGCATTTCTGTTCCTTGGGGATGTAGAATTTTTTAAAGTTCCATCTTAAGCGATCTGTAAGAGGTCCAAGTTTGTGTAATTTATAAGAAGTACGTATATTTCTTTTTTTGGTCAATAATCAGCCAGTTTCGGGACATGAAGTAAGCACATTCAAATTTGTAGGGTTAATATATTTCCAGTTATTTATTCGAGCTCATTTTAGCGTTATAGCTTAAATTATAGCGTTGTAAATTACTTTCTGTTACAATATTATCTACAAGCTTTTCATCAACCATCAGCTTAAAGAAAAACACAGGGGGCTTATCAACATACTCAAATAAAGTATTTGAAACTCTCTTTTCAGGTATGTCAATCCCAAAGTCGTTGAGATATTGTCCATTAACTTCTTGTGACATTAGTGTTGGAACTAATTCCTCATCATCTGAGCTATCCATTTGAAATTGATTTATAACTGCCTCTATGGTTTCTGAAATTATATCATTTCGATTCACGTACTGCGCCGACAATAAATTATCAGTTTTGTCAGAAAGCTACTTACTACACTTTTCCCCACTACCATCAGGCAGTGCTATTAGATAAGTTACCGTTTTTTTCTTTTTTGCTAACGGCTTACATCTATTACCATCTGCGCTATCTGCAGACAAACAACTTATTGCTCATACTTATTTGAGGAGACTTCAAGGCTAATAGCTTCCGAAAATGTTGCTTTTCTTTTTCAAAACTAGCCATTTGTCTTAAGAAAAAAAAGTAAAGTTACTTTTTTAACTTGAATTTGACTATAAAATCTTACCTTATTCAATAAAAGTAGCCAATATAAAAATATTATAACGCACTAAAATATTTAACTCTTTACTGCACCGCTAACAAATCAAAACTAAAAATAAACAACAAGAACAGACAAGATATATTTTGAATCACGTATAATTCAGGCAGCCTGCTAAGCAATTTTGGTCAGAAAGGCCACGTATGACACATTTGATTCACATATAAAAACAACATTTTTAACAGATTTTCACAAATAAAAATTATCTTGTCATCATTTTTATGATATTTGTTGTATAATATATCATTTTTAACTTGTGGCCCAAGGGTCATATTTTTTTTTTGCATTGTGGCAGCTAACGTGTTAATGGTAAATCCCTTTGAGTTGAATAATATTTTGTTTCAAATTTATTTCTGATTTTGGTGGCGCACCCTGTATAAAGGTCTTCAGACTGACAAGTTAAGATAAAAATGTTAAAATAACTCTAAACATACGTGTATTTCACTGCTACCAGTACTAGCGTTCGTGATAATGCATCTCATGAGTTCATACATGCGGGTAAAATAATCTCATCAAATATGTAAAAAAACCAATAATGATATTATTCTAACAAGAATTACATATTGTTTGTTACAAGGCTACCATTAACAGCCTTGAATGTAGTTCAGGTACAAAGTAGAAACTGAACGTATATTTCTACTAGTTACAAGCACTCCATCATTATTTCGAGGTTTATGGCGTGCAACCCAAATTATATTTTATACTCCATATATTGCTCGATTATTCAGCCGCTATCAGTCGTCTGATCGCCTCTTGTCTTACGGTGATGGACTCGTAATTAGATGGTGCGCCTGTCACGCGTTCCAGCATGCTGAAATCACAGTCCAGCTCCCGCAAAGAGTAGCAGCACCATCACCCAAAGCAAGTATCAGACCTACTATATAATTCAAGTAAAAAATGAATGAAACCAATTGACAATAATAATATAGTATTAAAAATGGATATTTTTTATAAATTGAATGCGGAATAAATATCTTACAGGAAGGGCGTAGCCTAAATTAACTATTAATCAATAAATGCATAAAGAATGTGAAAATAGTTAATTAATTCAGTGCTAAAAGCTGCAATATTGATAAATTTATATTGCTGAAATTTATTTTTGATAAGATATACATATATATATATATATATATATATATATATATATATATATATATATATATATATATATATATATATATATATATATATATATATATATATAAAATATAACTATTTAACTGAGGTAGCCGATACTTGATGGAAATTCATTTTAAATAAAAAACCAAGATTAATATCTAAATTTCCACTATATTTAAAACTTGTACGTGTGACACACTTGTACGTGTATTTGAAAAAGACACTGTGTGTCAAAACAATTGTCATACGTACAAGTTTTAAATATAGTGGAAATTTAGATATTGATATTGGTTTTTTATTTAAAATAAAACTATTTTCACATTCTTTATGCATTTATTGATTAATAGCTAATTTAGACCCCCTCTTTAAACATTTATTCCGCATTCAATACATAAAAATATCCATTTTTAATACTATGTTATTATATATATATATATATATATATATATATATATATATATATATATATATATATATATATATATATATATATATATATATATATACATATATCATCATCAGCCCATCTCGATCCATTGCAGGATAAAGGCCTCTTCAGCATGCTTCCAACTTTCAGGGTCCTGGGCTTTCCTCTGCCACTCTGGTCCAATATACTTAACGATGTCATCAATTCATCGTGCTTTCGGTCTTGTTAGCGGACGCTTGCGATCCAGCTGTATCCACTATCCACTCCAAGATTGCCTTGGTTCATCTGTCATCCCATCGCATCGCTATATGGCCTGCCCATTTCCATTTCAATTACTTTACTCTTCCAATGATGTCACAGACTTTCGTTAGTTCCCTGATTCATGCGCAGGATTTTCCGTCTCGTCTTGTAATGCCAAGCATACATATTTCCATTCCGCGTGCTACCCGAAGTTTTTAAATTGATTGCGATGTGAGTGTCCAGGTTTTACTTCCGTATGTCATAACGGGTAGAACGCACTGATCGAAGACTTTTCTTTTCAGGCAAAGTGGGAGTCTGCTCTTAAACACAATGTTGAGCCTGCCAAATACCTGCTACATTTAACACGCCGTTCCACCCCCCGGGCGGTATCCTCTGCCCAAGATATATAAAGCAGTCCACAATCTCCAAATCTCTTCCTAAAACTGAAATTCTTCTGCCCTGAGTGAAGTTATTGAACATAACCTGACTCTTTTTCAGGTTTATTTTCAAGCCAAATGGTCAGCCAGTCCTTTGCAGTTCTTGTATGCGTCTTTGCAGCTCCTCTGGGTCTTGTAAAAGGAGAACGATATCATCTGCAAATCTAAGATGGTTTAAGTTTGCACCATTGACCTTTAGATCATCCTGCTCCCAATCCAGTTTACAGAATGCTTCTTCAAGGTCAGCCGAGAAAAGAATAGGCAACATTGCGTCACCCTGCCGTACACCTCGTTCTACATTAATTCCCACTTCAAGATCATCAAGGTGAATGGCATGGTGTATTCGTAGTGCCTTTCTATAACCTGCTGTACAACCTGAATGTGATCCATTGTACTGAATCCACTTCTGAGTCCTGCTTGTTCTCTTGGTTGTGCGTCATTCATTTTTTTTAATATTCTTTTAGAAATTATCTTAGTGAAAATTTTGTACATTACTGATTGGAGACTTATTGGACAGTAGTTCTTTAAATCTTCCTGTGCTCCCTTTTTATGTAAAAGGATCACTTCTGCATTTTTCCATGTCAGGTACTTTTTGTTCTTTGGGGCATTTAGAGTATAATTTTGGCAGTGTTTTATGTAACGTCCGACCACTAGCTTTTAGCATTTCGACTGTCCTTTCCTGGAGCTTTGCCCCTTTTCATCGATTCTATAACATTTGTTACTTCCTCCACTAGGATATCTGGCATTTGTTCTTCCGTAGGTTTTGTTGTCTTTGATTGGATCTGATCTTCATATAACTGGGAATAAAATTTTCTGACAACCTCTAACATTTGCGTACGCGCCCTGCATACTGTGCCATCCTCACGCCTTAAGGTATATATTTGCGTTCTTTTATTTCTCAGATTCTGTTTAGCCTTGTTAATTCCTTTGTTTTATTCGAGGGTTTTTTGTACTAGCTGCATGTTGAATCGGCGCGTGTTCTCTCTGATACGTTTTCTTATAGTTTTGCAGAGCTCAGTGTACTCGACCCTGCTAAAAGGACTACCTGCATTTCTTATTGCCCACCGTTTCTCCATTAAATCAATGGTCTCACTGAAGATTTTTGTCTGTTTGAGACATTTTTTTCTGGTGCCATTGAAGCAGCCGTTTGAAGCACATTGTTGGCGATTTCTTCATATTGAACTAAGAGTTTCACTTTCTCCGGATTTTAGAACACAGTAAACCGGTTTGACAAAGCAATCTTAAAATCGCTTACCATTCTTTCGCGTTCACTTCGACAGTTAATCCTAACTTTTGCTCGTACCATTCGGTGGTCACTTCCAACATTAAAATTGTTAAGGACAGTACAATTGGTAAATATTGTTTCATCGTTGGTCATGATGTAATCAATTTCACTTGTGAGCCCAGATGGACTTTTCCATGCCCATTATTTGTTAATATTTTGATTCTGATAATTAGAAAGGACCCTGGAACCGGGAAGGGGTTTAACTTAAATAAAACTGTTTAATAGATTTTACACATTTATTTCAGAAAAAACACACTAAAAAAACGATACAAAGCACATTAAAAAAATGGAAAAAATAAAACCATCCAATCAGGACACAGGAAGGTTTAGGGAAGGTGCTTCTTTAACCTTACCGTGAAAGAAATATACTAGAGGTTATTACCTTTATTCTGAAAATAGTGAAAAGAAATATATATATATATATATATATATATATATATATATATATATATATATATATATATATATATATATACATACATACATACATACATACATACATATATATATATATATATATATATATATATATATATATATATATATATATATATATATATATATATATATATATATATATACATACATGCAAATATAATAAAAATGTGTTTATCTGGCCTTATTTCCTTATGTTCCTCTTCTTGCCTATCCCATACTGGGTGTCCAAAAACCCTGTGTACAACTACGGGCAATCCGGTATTCCTATGCGGGGGTCCAGAAATAATCTCGATCTGACTAACCGGTTACTGTGCCATGTGGCCCCAAAAAGAGTAAGGTTTCCACAACGCTCTGAAATAGGTGGTCTTTCAATAGCCTGTCTCTGTTGATCGGATTCTCTGCTGCCGGGTCGTAAAACCCTATAGAAGAATATCAGAAAAATCAGCCCAAGCATGACTTGGCCAGCAAACCAGCCTACCTCTGTCGGAAGGGCAAGGCGCGAAAACGTCCGCTCACCTGGAGATTGTCACACGTTCCATTTTATTTCGCATGTTAGGGAAGTACCAGCGATACTTATGAGTCAAAATAATGATGATATTTTTTTATTTTTCTAAAACTTAATATAATTGCAGAAATTCACAATTTTTATTTATAGTACTAAAACAAACTTTATAATTATTATTTAATTATAAACAGTAACGAATTGACTTATCTATATTAACTATTGTTATTATTGATCCACGAGGTTCGAATAAAATATGTGGCAATATATATATATATATATATATATATATATATATATATATATATATATATATATATATATATATATATATATATATATATATATATATATATATATATATATATATATATATATATATATATATATATATATATATATATATATATATATATATATATATATATATATATATATATATATATATATATATATATATATATATATATATATATATATATATATATATATATATATATATATATATATATATATATATATATATATATATATATATATATATATATATATATATATATATTGAACATCGAGAGACGAAACATGTGCCATCCAGTTGAAGGTATGGGTGGGGCTCATTCCCGGTCAAGCAACCAATAAAAATGTTCATTTGGGCTGTTGTGTATGTCACATGAGATTGTGGAACCCAACAGTTGGATGTATGATCCAAGTCCAGAAAAGTCCAAGAAAATCTAACTCTTCATATATATGCCATCCGACGGGAAGTCGACAAAACTTCGGTTGTTGGCTGCGGATAGGATCTCGATGGATAGGTATATGTCGGTGCCCTGAAGAGTCCAGAGACGAAACTTGTACCATCCAGTTGAAGGGATGGGTGAGGCTCGTTCCCGGTCAAGCAACCAACAAAAGTGTTATATTAAAAAAATATGTATTTTAGATACAAAAGTAAATTATGTAAAAAATTACATTTTTAATCTCAAATTCAGAAATGTGATATATATAGTAATCTCCCTTTTTAGGTATAACTCTATCTCTTTTTTTCCCTCAGCTAGTTGCGCGACGTTGCTAGACCGTTGGTCGAGTGTTTGGTTATTAATAATCGAAAGGTGAAAAAAAGTTTGACTTCAATTATTTAAATAATTTTATCGGTAACACGATATTATTCATATATAATAACATTTTGTAAATATTAAACTTCATTATGTGATATTTTTTATTCTAATAAGTGTATTTGTGAATAATTTTCCCATTTTGAGCATGGTTCAAATACATATCCTTTGTTACAATTACCGAATTTCAAGTCTTAGACTTGGAAACTTGTTTTTTCCATAAGATTTATTCACACCTACTTAAGTTAGAAATTATAGCATCTCTTGTAATTGTTAAACATTGTCTTTGGCGATTTTTTATAATGGATAAATATACTGAGCAAAGAATTTTACAAAAACGAAGCATTTTGTCTAAATACGAAAGTTTTTTTGCTGATACATTAAAAAATATTAAGAAAGTTTTACGATATGAAAGGCGATGAAGCTAAATACAAAAATGTTTACTAGTTGGTACAATATATTTTACTGATAACGGTGTAATGACTTTAGTGACAGTAGAGAAGATAAACTTTGTTCAAGAATTACTTCCATGTCAGCCAATTAAAAAACATTACCACAATCATAGATCTTGTTCTGAGTAATCATCGGATAAGTATTAGAGACACTGTAGATGTTACAGGAATATCAAGTTTGAAGAACAATTTAGGCTTGTCTCGTGTGTCTTCTCATCTTAGTCCGAAAACGCTGAACTTTTTTGAAAATCTTCAACGTCTACTCGTCATAAAAACTGTTTAGAAAATTGGCTGAAACTTTAAAATCACAGAGAGAAAAGACTGCTTTGAAGGAAACAAAATATAAAATTGGATGAATAAATGAATTATTTAAAAGAAGTTTTTATCCAATGTAACCCCATAGACGAATCTAGTTTTTATTACTCCTCTCATTTCTTTTTACCCTATCACATGAAGAATCTTCATTACTGATTTGATTTGACCAGAATATATAGCCAGTATTCTCCACAGACATTTATTAACAAACACTAACAGATTTGAATTGATGTTGTGTAGAGTGCGAACAATATACAGTTGAATCAATTATTCTGTGTTACAGTAAGAGTTGATAATACATAATGCCTATATAATTACACCAGACGGAGAACGCGCCATTCTTCGGATTCAGAGCCTCATTTGAGGTTATTTACAGTGAATCGTTGCTGTAATCTCCATGATCTTTTATCCACTACGTTATCATAAACGATCCATTTTTAATATTTTCTAACTGTATACTTCCATAATGTGTTATTTTCTTGACGATATTGCAACGATTCGCCGTTAGATAAGGGAGTGGTCACATTGGTTTCGGTCAATTTATGCATCATTCAAATACTAAGCCGAGATATAAATCTCGAAAATTTCAAAAAGTTTTTATAAGATTACTTAAATGTTAGAGAAATCTCCTGATTAGAATATACTTAGTTAACGATACACTAAGAGCAATGGACCCAATTTCGGATGAATTGCCGGAGCTTGGTGCTAACATCGAAAAGTGCAAAACGGAATTTCGTCAACAGATTGTGATAATTATAGAGGCATTTCGTTGTTCGACGCTTGTTATAAAATAGTAGCGATATTAATTAAAAAGTGGTTAGAACGAATAATTGATCCACATATAGGGCAATACCAGACAGGTTTTAGAAAGGGCACATAAACAACCGACCACGTTTTCGTTATGAAAGAAGAACTAAAAACGTGCTACGAATATAAAATTCCAGCAATGGTACTTTTTATAGATTTTAGTAAGGCCTATGATTCAGTAAAGAGACCCACAATGATAAAACCAAGGAAGAATTTATAGTATGCTCTAAAGTAGTGAGATTAGTGAGCATGACAGAGGAGATAACAACAGACAATGTAGGTGTAGGTCTAAGGTTGCAGGCCTAAGGTAAGGGGATCCATTATTGACACTACTATTCAACATGGTTTTTTAAATGATTATTACTAAAGATCAGTTGAACAGAGGACATATTCTTTACAGAGGTCATCATAGTGGTTATGCGGACGATATAGCAATAATTGCGAGAAGTAAAAAATAATTGAAAGAAGTGACCAAAAAGTTACCAAAGAAAGAGAGAAGAGAAGTTACCAAAGTTAAAGACCAAAAGTTAGTGGATGCAGCATACATGTTTGGTTTAAAAATCAATCAGATGAAAAGCAAACTAATGATACTAAAAAGTACACAAGAAAAGGTGTTGAAAGTGCCAGTGGATAAAAACTAGGAAGAATGACTTTTGAAAGCGTGGAAGAATTTGTCCACTTTGGCGGCGTAAGGATCACAAACAAGTGTGAAGACGACAAGGAGATAGACCTAAGATTGATCAATACTAATATATATGCAGGAGCGTTGAACCACCTGATAAGATCGACATTCAAATTCAGATTGTATAAAACTGTGTTGAGACCAATTGTATTGTATGGATGTGAGTCACTAAACAAGAAAGAAAAAGGGAAACTGTTAAGATGGGAACGTAGAATAATCAGAAGGATAACTGGAGGAAAGAAGGCCGATGGCTTGTATGTCAAAAGAACAATTGAGGAAATTTATTATATTTTCAAGGATTCCAGGGTAAATACGACAGTAAAATCGAGAAGACTGCAGTGGCTGGGCCATATAGAGAGAATATGAGAAAGTAGAGTGAGGAAGATTGCATGGGAAAGCCCACAAGGTGATCTTGGTAAGTAATATAAAGGAAGTGGATTAAGGACTGGAAGACAATAACCAGAGACAAGACAACATGGAGAAAAATCACAAAATTGTGGATCTAAAGACCTGTAATATGAATATATATATATATATATATATATATATATATATATATATATATATATATATATATATATATATATATATATATATTCGTGACCGTTTAGTATTATTATTATTTTTTTATTTATTGGGATATTCGGTCAGTGTAAATAAGTTGTAATTTTTTATTGTTTTATTTACGTTTCGATTCTACAACGAACCATCATCAGAATACTTCAATATCAATTAAACAATTAATTTTTTGAATTTTTTAAGTAATATGTGTCAATTTTTTATAAAATTTTTAAATGACATAATTAAATTTTAAATAAATTTCATTTAAAAATTGTATAAAAAATTGAATTGAATTGATGAAAATTGAAATGAAGTATTCTGATGATGGTTCGTTGCAGAATCGAAACGTAAATAAAACAATAATAAATTAAAACTTATTTACACTGACCGTAAATCCCAATAAATAAAAAACTAATAATATATATATATGATCGAAAAATTGTGAACTGGGCCCGTGGAGAAAAGTATTAAAAATGTAAGGAAGTTCACCCGTGCTCCACGTCGTGCTTTGCCATTCCTTCATCCGCCACCCAAAGCGCCAGCATATATATATATATATATATATATATATATATATATATATATATATATATATATATATATATATATATATCATCATCATCATCATCAGCCCGTATCGATCCACTGCAGGATGAAGGCCTCTTCAGCATGCTTCCAACCTTCACGGTCCTGGGCTTTCCTCTGCCACTCGGGTCCAATATACTTAACGATGTCATCAGTCCATCGTGCTTTCGGTCTTCTTCGCGGACGTTTGCGATCAAGCGGTATCCACTCCAGGATTGCCTTGGTCCATCTGTCGTCCCATCGCCTCGCTATATGGCCTGCCCATCTCCATTTCAACTGTTTTACTCTTCCTATGATGTCACAGACTTTTGTTTGTTCCCTGATCCATGCGCAGGACTTTCTGTCTCGTCTTGTAATGCCAAGCATACATCTTTCCATTCTCTTCTGTGCCACCCGAAGTTTTTGAATTGATTTCGATGTGAGTGTCCAGGTTTCACTTCCGTATGTCATAACGGGTAGAACGCACTGATCGAATACTTTTCTTTTCAGGCAAAGTGGGAGTCTGCTCTTAAACACTATGTTGAGCCTACCATATGCCTGCCAGCCACATTTAACACGCCGTTCCACCTCCCGGGCGGTATTCCCCTCCATGGAAATCCTCTGCCCAAGATATACAAAGCAGTCCACATTCTCTAAATCCCTTCCTAAAACTGAAATTCTTCTGTCCTGAGCGAAGTTATTGAACATAACCTGACTCTTTTTCAGGTTTATTTTCAAGCCAAATGGTTCGCCAGCCCTTTGCAGTTCTTGTATGCGTCTTTGCAGCTCCTCTGGGTCTTGTGAAATGAGAATAATATCATCTGCAAATCTAAGATGGTTTAAGTATATATATATATATATATATATATATATATATATATATATATATATATATATATATATATATATATATATATATATGTGCGTATAGACTCGGTTGGATCACGCAAAGCATTCTGTCTCATTTTCTAGTATTCTTTCTGATCCTCCACACCTCTCTCATCCTTTCTCCTTGGATTCTCTTTCTCTCCTCCGTCCACTTTGTTCCCGATCTCCTCGAAACTTCGCTCTCTGATGCAACGTTCCACATATGTATTTTGTGTCTGTTCGTTCTTCTATCCTCAATCTCTGTCGGACCCATTTGTGCCTTTCCCAGATCAGCTCTGGCTTGTGCGATTCATGGTAGTGTTGACTTGACTCCTTGTATATACGTAAGAATTCTGTTGGTGAGTCTTGTCGGTGGGAGTCTACTGATATGTCCATAGAATTTCAACATTATTTTTCTTATGTCCGCCGCTACGTTGGACATTCTCTCTGTGGTCTTTCTAGAGTGTAGTGTGTATCCTTCGACGGATACCAAATATTTGAACCCAAACAACATGCTCTTGCCTAGATAAATTATTAGTTACTTAACTTAGTTACTAGTTCAGTTCCTTATATTAAAATCAAACATATTTTTTTTTCTTCGCTAAACCAGGTCTTTAGAAACGTTTAAATAAAGTTAAAAAGCTTTTCAGTAGTCGAAGTATACGGTTTGACACCCAAAATAGAGCATTAAATGTGTGCACTAGTATATTACTCAATCATTTATATCACTCCACATATTAGCGTTTCTAAAGAATAAATAAGTGCACCGCTATAAACAGAGTAAACACCAATGTAATCACCAATTGAGATATATTAAAAATATAGCATCAGTTCGTATTTGATAGTATTGTAATATACAGGTTCCGTCACTCGAAGAGTTACTAATTAAAAATACTGTTGTTTTGCAAATTATGAACATTTGTATTTAATAGTTTTAGACAATGTGGCATGTTTTAGACAAAGTACATTAGATTTCATGAAAAACATCTTACTGTTCAATATGGCCACCTTTGGTTCGGATGATTCCTATGAATGCATGTGTTCAAACTATCATATTTTTTTGTTAACACCTTAACCTCCAACATGGACTATTTGGGAAGTCCATTGGATTCAAGTCTGGTGAGTATGAAGGTCATCATTGTGAAGCAATGGACTGTGGAAAGTAGTTTTGTAAAAATTGTTGGGCCAAATTAGTTTTATGAGATGGTGCCGAGTCCTGTAGAAATGTCCAACGTTTGGAACCAAATTGTTTGTGTGTCCAAGGGATCGTTTAACATCGTTTAACACATTTTGCTAGTACACTGGTTGGTTCACCTTAACGCCCTGATCGATGAAAATTAGCGGAGAGCGACCATTTGCAGTTACAGCAGTCCAAACCATCACAGAAGCAGGCGCTTGTTTACGCATAGTTACTCGGTTGTCCAAATTGTCGCTAGACAATAGTCGCCCTTCAACCACACACGATCGTTTTGTTTGTTTACGCATTGCTGATTAGTGAAAATTTTCTCATCAGAAAACCCCAAATTTTCGAGTCTGCCACTTGTGTACATGCTTTTCAATGCCTTTGACCGTTGAAATCTTGTTACCTTTTGTGCCGGTGTTAAATCTTGCACTTTTTGTATCTTATAAAGCTTACAAAAATCTTTTGTATCTTGTAAGGCAAACAAAAGTTCATATTTCAGTATGGGGCGTACGCTTAAGTTAGACATGTTCAGCTGTTTAGGGAATTTTGCTGCACTCTGAAGTGGATTTCTATCAATTCGTACCCTTACCTTTCGAACCATTTCTAATGATGTTGCAGATTTTTTTATGACCACCTTCATGGCGTTTTGCGATGCTACCAGTATCATTGTAATGTTTAATGGTTCTATAAACAAACATTTTATTAACACGTAAATGCTGTAGCTCACGAACAATAGCATGTTGCGATAGATGCTTTCGTACACTTATAAAAAATATTATAAACTAAAGTCTGTCAAATTTTGCGCCGTGATTAGCTGTTCGGCAGCTACAACAGAGTAAAGTTGGTAACACTTCGAGTGACGGACCTGTAAATACATATGAATATGACACCTAAATAGTGCTGGATGTTGTAACAATCTGTTGATAGTATCTCTGATAAAGAGAGTCTGTGAGAACCAAAACAGTAATACGAGGGTAGTCTAAAAAGTTTTCAGACCCAACGGGAAGATAGCGGTACTCGTCAAAAATATTCTGCAAATACAATTGCGCATGTGTTGAAAGATAACTTCTTCCTAAATGAGATTCATGTTCAACTTCTTCTCTACCATCACTAAAGTTCTTCACACATGGCTTCATCGGTTTCGGCACTTTTTAAATTTTATGATGCACCAACACAAGGAACTTTGTTGTTTGTCAAAATTTAATGGAAATTCTTTGAAATGTTTTAGTTCATTGTTAAGTTAACTTTAGTTTTTAGTTGACTTTGTTTATGTATACATTTACTATATACAGTTTCTAAAGCAAGCAAAGTCATTTACATATATATATATATATATATATATATATATATATATATATATATATATATATATATAGCTTTTTTTCTTTCGTCAGACCAAGTTGTTCCAGTCTTCCTACATTTTTCCCTCTGGCCAACCTTCCAAACGTTAACCTTGTGTCTGAAACAGCCTCTCACTTTGTGTAATATTTGCTGATCTTAGGTCTTCTTGAATTGCAGCAATCCATTTAATTATTTCTACTTTAGCTCTACTCCTATTTTCATAAAGTTCGACTATTTGTCTGGTTAGTTAACTCGGATTCATACGGTTTATGTGTCCGTATTCTTATATATATATATATATATATATATATATATATATATATATATATATATATATATATATATATATATATATCTATATATATATATATATATATATATATATATATATATATATATATATATATATATATATATATATATATATATATATATATATATATGTAGATTTTTATATTCTAACTTAATTTAAATTTTTATCCATTTTATAAAACTATAGAATTAGAAAAGAAAATATTCTGGCCTGACGTGCGCTTTATTAGGCTTTGGCTTTCAATGCAGGACCGGCGAAACAATCATAATTAAGTAGTAGCTGGGAGGCTGCGAATTACAGGTGCGGCCGTTTGCTGGAATTCGCCCGAATGCCCTCCGCGAAATTACGGATAATTTGAGGATAAACGTTCCAGGTTGCGAAGAGACCGCGCTTTATTACACGTATCGGTGGCTTACGGCCAAGCAACGCGACTATTTTAAAACAATTTGGTTAGCGGTTTCTTTTTTTGCGAGAAATTTAGTTCGATGTCTAGCGAAGCTCAAATTTATTATCACCGACTGATTAATGATCCATTTCCTTACCACAATCATCCAACTAACCTCTCTGTATTGAAATAAAAAAATGCTAAGTTGTTCTATACTCTGATAACTGTTTTAAGAACAGTTACCAGAGTAGAGATATTTATCATAAATAGTCACAGAATTTTATTTTTTTGAAAACGTATACAAGATATTTAAAAGCGTATATAACAAACGTCAATATTTCTCTAGGTCATCTAATTAGTGATGTTATAATTTAGGTATGCAATATTAAAGGTACCCGTGCAAATAAACGGTATACCTGAAAATATACGAGTGTTTCATGATAAAAATAAATACGTATGCAATAAATAATTTATTTCAAGACAACTGGAAATACTAGCGTTTGCTTACTTTCAAGTTTTTACTGTTATTTGTATGCTGACGGGAATAAAATTATTAGGTCCTCAACATAATTCTCAGCGTTTTTTGACTACGTTTGAAATTAGTTTTATTATAATCAAGAACCCTTGTACCACGCAGGGTGTCGGCATTTTAATTCCACTTTTAAATATAGGGTGATTTTTTTCAGTCTTTCACTCTCTTCTCTCTCCTGCTAGCGGTTTGCCTCTTCCTTGTAGTAATTTAGCAATCGTGTTATTCCATGTCCGTTTTGATCTTCCTCTTTTTCTTTTTACTTGTTTTCTCGCTTAACACGCTTGTTTTGCCTGTCGGTTATTAAACATTCTTTGCACGTATCTGATTTGACCCACCAACTGATTTGACCTACCAACTGGTTTGACATTATTCCAGTGGCTGCATTCCTAGTTTCTTTCTAATTTGTGTTTCGCATTCGGTCTTTTCTTGTTACTCCTATTATCTGTCTTAGGTATTTTATTTCGGTAGCCTGTGTTTTACACTTTTGTCTATTTGAGATCTGACTACTTAATTTTTGTTTCGGTAAAAATTTCTTTCTTGCTTATAGTTTTTTTTTGTTTAGCATGTATATTAGTAGTTTTATTGCTTTATCAATCCTCTCGTTTAGATTGGATTATTGTTTTCCTGTTTCTTCCAGTGTTACTCCCAAATACTTATCCCTCAAGAGAAGTACTCTTGAAATTCCCGATTCAGGAGCACATGGGTATGCCAGACATGTATGTCTTTGATTATTAATATCTTTTGATTAAATTATCCAATTTAATATATTTTTTTAATTTAAGCCTCAATCAGTATAGAAAAAAACTATATCTATAGAATATTCCAAAAAATAATAGTATTCCTAATACCATCGAAAAAATCAGCAAAAATAAAAAAAAAACTGTTAAAATTATGTGTTCTGTTCAAACTATCAAATCTCGGTGAAATTAACAGATAAAAACTTTCTTCCGACGGCATTTAAAAGGGGTCTTAATGAACTTTCAGATACTTTAGATTAATGTACTTTCAGATAATTTAGCTTTATTAAAAATATATATTTATTTAGTTAGGTAAAGTTCTCTTGTATGATGCTCTTCAAAAACTGATTCGGTCTCGCTTTCACTCAAATTGTCGTCGAAAATATCAGCAGCGTCATATAACGCTTCTACTTCAGACGCACAGCGAGTACGAGAACGCGGGTTCATTTTGAGCTAAATAGAAAATAAAAGAAACTTTAAGAAAAAAAATGAATAAATAATTGTTAAAAAAATTTACAAGTTTTCAATAAAAATACTATAGAAATATAATATTTATGATTTACTTATCACAAACTGTGGCAAGATCGAAAAAAACACACTATTTGTACAAAAAGGTTATTTAAATAAAAAACAAACAAAAAAACACTGACACAACAACAACACTGGGTGTATACCCATAGACTGACTACGGTCGCTTATATTTGTTACTATTCCCATCTTAAGATGGCTATAGTAGGAGATCTATAGTGGGAATAGTAAATTTTTCCCCCCTCTCAAAGTCATCCTCTCAACATTTTTTAATTCATCACTTTTTTAATTCAACACTTTTAATTCATCACTGGGTATCCCTTATCCAGTGCTTCTCTCGAGGGTTAAATTCCTTTATTTGTACTAATGTAGCTTTATATATTTCAATCTTGGATCTTGGTTAATATTCTGGTCTCCCATTATTAACATTTTCGTTTTATTGATGTTTATTTTCATACCTTCTTCCTTCAATACTTCGTTCCAGACGTTTAAGCTTTTTTTTGTAGTTGTTTTTCACATCCTGCTATTACTACTACATCATCCACAAAAACTCCGTGAGCTATCTGTACTCGATCTAAATTCCTGATCGATTCACATTTCGATTACTTTTTTTTCGCATTTCTTTATTGTATTGTCCATGTGCACATTAAATAATGTTGACTCTATCCGCCTTTATTAACCTCTTTTCAGTTTTAAACCCTTCACAGTGGTGTTCAGTAGCGTTATTCCTGTAACCTTTATGACATTTATTCATAAAAAAAGTAATACAAACTTGACCTTTGAAATAATCTTTCGCCACGCCAATCTGTTGAATATCAGATAGAAAAACTCTTGGTGATTTTGATGTGATAAAGTCAGTGAGGCGTTTTTCGGCTTCCCCAAGAGATGTATAGCGACTATCCACCAGGTGATATTTGGAAGAGACAAAAATCCGAAGGGCCAAGCCTGAAAAACCATGTGCAATAAATTTTTCGAGCCAACTCGATAATCGTTTCCAGAGTGGGCTTTGCTGTATGTGGTCGTACGATACCTTGAAGCAAAATAACTTCCCTTCTTCCCTTGCAAGTAAAAGGTATTTTTCCTCCAAAGGAAACGAAATACCAATAAAGTATTTTCAATCGTAAACACTACTTCTTTCTTATGTTGATACTGACAATAATAAACTCGCGCGAGGATTATAAGACGTTCTTCCTATTAAGTCAATTTAATCGTACTGAAAAATGTTTTGAAATAGTATTAATATATACTTTACAAATTGTAGAAGGCATTATTCTACTATGATAAAAAAGTCAGGTGACTTCTTATATAAAAGACAAAGTAAATAGTTATTTATGCAAATTTATTCTGTCTCCTTAACAGTACTCCTCTTTTACTGCAATACATGTATTCCAACGCTTATTCCACTCTTCGAAACAATTTTTTTACTCGACTTCTTGTATTTTCTTCAATGTGGCCACATATATTTTCGTGAATGATTTCTAAGACTCAAAACAACTTCAATTGTGGAAACATGAAGGTCATAAGGTTCCAGATTTAGTGACCATATTCACCAAATCTGGTATTTGTTTGATATTTATCGAAAAATATACGAATAATTATTGCGGTGTGAGATGATGTGATATCGTTATACAAAAACCATGAATTGTTTTACCCCAAATCTGGACAACTTTTTCGAATAGACTCCAGCCAATGGGGCACTGTTATTGAATCGAAGACGTCTATGATTTTTCACAGATTAACAGTAGTCAAGATCAAAGAATTGTATCCAAAAGATAAATATTTTCAAAAAAGCAAGATATTTGAATTATATCATTATAAAATTCAAAGGGATTTACCACTAAACATCGCTTCACTATTTTTAAAGTTCTCGACGCGCGTTTCGGTAACCATATTAGCAACATCAAGAGATTTAATCTAATTCTAAAACTAAACTATGTTCTATATATGTGAGAATCCTAATTGCTAACCTACTACCTAGGAAGCATACTACCTACCTAATCAAGCGTGTCAAAAAAAGGATAAAAGAAAAAAGGGGAAAAAAGGAGAACAAAAGAAAAAAAAATAACCGTGAAGTTTACTGACCCTTACATTAATAATTGAAAAAGTTGACTGAACGGACTAGGTCCTTCAGCTTGCTTTCAAATACATCCAAAGCCCTATTGTTATTTACACTTTTAACCAGTCTTAAATTACTAACGTCTATATGGTGGTCATGTTCCATTGCATGCTGGGCAACACAAGATTTTTCATTTCTCCCATATCTAATATAGGCAATGTGTTCTTTATATCGCGTTAATATGAATCTTTTTGTTTGCCCAATATACCTTCGATCACAATATTGACAGCTAATTTCGAAATCTCCGACTTTTTATTTTGACCTACTTTATTCTTTGGATTACCAAGGACTTCTCTGAATTTATTATATAGTTTGTACACAACCCTAATGTCTATTTTCTCAAAATTTTGTCTAGCCCTTTTGTTAATTGGCATCAAATTGTTCTGATCCTTGTAAAAAGTCGAAGATTCCTTCAATAATTTTCTAAACTTATGTTTTCTAATTGTTTATCTACAATATGCTTATTATAACCATTCACTTCGAATACGCCCCTAATTAATTTTAATTCTTTGTTATGATTATCTTTGTTAAAGGAAAATTGATTAACCTATTTACCATAATATTTAAACTAGCCATCTTATTTTGGAAGCTATGATTTGAATCATTAGGAATGTATCTCGAAGTGTTGGTGTTTTTTATAAAAATATCAAAGTCTAACCTGTTATTGTTTCTATTGACTAAAACATCCAGAAATGGTAAACTATAGTTGCTTTCAAGTTCATGCGTGAATACTATGTTTTGGGATTTACTATTTAAGTTCTAAATAAAATCATCTATGTTTTCATTTTTTAAATCGAATCTTTGAGTTGAGTGTCTCACACCGAAGGTTCCAATAGAAAAAAATTGATATATTATTTTTTTAATGTAGCATCTTTTAGCTTAGTGCACTTCGCCCAACAGTTTTTCAACTTTTCTATGGCTTCTAAAACGTACAACTTTTCGAATTATTAAAAATTGTCAGACCATCCAGCCATTTCTCCTTGTTAGGGAACCTTTTCCGGTTAAAGCTCACTGTTTTGACTATTTCTTCTTTTTTGTTATATTCTGGCACGAAAATCGTCTGCAGAAACTCCTTCGCATTGCACTTGTACATGTTCAAAAACCGCTGTGAAATGGTCACACGACCTCATGTTTGGTCCGCAGTGAGCAAATGTACTTAATCTTAACAATCTTTCTTACATTCACAATACAATTGACCAACACGATATTATGGATTATGTTAACTATGAAGGCTGTATGATAAGTACCTGGCCTAGGCCAGAGACAATAATACTGTCAAACTGTCAAACCGCTGCGTGGTTTAGTTTATGAATAGCAGCCATTTAAATAGAACATCGTTTGTGCTTTTACAATGGAAACGAATAACGAGCAGTGATAAAATACTTGTTTTTGAAAAAAAAACAAATGATGAGATTTAAACGGAGCTCAGTGAAGTTTATGGGGACTCTGCACCTTCGTTATCAACTATAAAATATTGCGGAGCTGAATTCAAACGTGAACGAACAAGCATTTTTGATGAAGATCATTCCGGTCATCCAAATAAGGTTACCACTTCAGAAATGATTGAAAAAATCCAGGATATCGTGATAAACGATCGGAGAATGAAAATGCGTGATATTGCTGAGACTGTTGACATATCAATTGAACGGGTGCAATATATTTTAAGAAGTCATTTGGATATGAAATGACTTTCCGCAAAATGGGTGCCGCGATTGTTCATAATTGGCAATAAACACAGACGTGTGTCAACTTTAAACTAATGTTTAGCGATGTTAAAAGACAGTCGGAGTAATTTCTGGCGTATGTTTATAACTGTTGACGAAACATGAATTCATTCCAGCACACCAAAGACCAAAGAACAGTCCAAACAGTGAAATAGAACCTTATTTTGAAGGGTTGGAGTAATCGTATTTTTTAGAGGGGATACAAAAGATAGAAAAACGTTGGACTAAGAGTATCGAACTGAAAGGTGATTTCGTTGAAAAATAAAATAAATTTTACACTTAAAAATGTTTTTTCCTATCTAGGCTAGGTACGTATCATACAACCCTCGTATTTTCTCACTGCTGATCTCAATGGAATTTCCTGAGCGCGGACTAAATAACTGGTGCTAGTTCGATCACATCGAAGTTCTGTACACTTGTGAACCATGAATTGTAAAGGATCAGAGCTTCTATAATACTTTTACAACTGTTCTTTGATTTACGTGATGAGTTTTTCAGGAAAAAATTAGTAATTAATTAATATGTGAAATTCGCTTTTTTCCATGATAGCAAAAATATTAAAATTATCTGTTTTCAAATACTGTCAAAACAAAACTAAATGTTATATCGGCTTGAAATGCATGGAGCTTTACTAGAAAAAACCTGCTTTTCAGAAATGGATACACCTTTGCAATTACACCGTCATATATCAGGAAAGTATCTGACTTTTCACTGTATTCCCGTATAAGCGTGAATGTAACCAAATTGATACAATTCGAGTTAAACTTTAGTTTTGAAAAAAACATTTAATTAACTGAAAATTTAAAAAAAAACTCTTTGTTGAAAAATGACACTTTTACTTAATATTTCAGAGATGATTTCATGTAAACTATACTGTAGTTAGCATATGGATTGATTATTTCCAATTTACAAGGATTAGCAATTCGCACCGAGATAATGATGTGAAAAGAGAATTTGTCTGCATTCATAACCGTAAATAATCTTCATGAACAGGCTCATCTGAAAAATTGTGTGCCAATTTAACCGTAAAATTTATGAATGGAGCGATAATGTTCATTATTACGGTCTGATAGTATCTTTGCAGTTGATTATTTGATATTCATTGATCGTTTGTTCCATTTATTATGGTGTTTTATGTAACAGCATCGTATTTTACAGTAGTTTCGTATGAATTGATTTTAAAATCATAAAATTTGATGATAATTACATGAAACTCGAATTATAATCCAAAAATCTTTTAAAAACTCGTGAGAATTGCTCTTGTGAGAGTTCTTATTTCTGAATGTTGGCCAATTTGTTATATGATTTGAGTATTTTGTTCTCATTTCAATATATTTTTAATTTTTGGACATGCATTGTGTTAATATTTTTACGGTAATATGTGTGCTTTTGAAATTATAGCATATACTACTATGATTAAAAAGCAAAGTGACTTTTGTTTAAAAAAAATCGTGCTTTACTTATCGATACAACTATTTGGTTTTTAAGTTGGTAAGACTGTCCTTGATATCTGACAGAAATTTGATATTTTTCCGCTTGTTAAAATACAAATTATAAGGTTCTTTGTAACTGTTAGAAAAAATTTTGACTTCAGCTTTTTTTAAATAGATTTACAGAAAATGTTATCTAAAAACTTTACGGCGGTGATCTATGTTATCAAAAATATTTACAAATGGATAGAGACTTTAGTGCTGGTAGATAATCAGTTAAAGATGAACCTTGTTCAGGAAGACCTTCCTCATAAACCATTGCAGAAAACATTACGAAAATGAGGATCTTATACTGAGTAAACTAAAGTATTAGACATGTTGTACATGACATGATACTATGGTTGATATTTATGTATCCTGAATAATATACAAGAACAAATATTTATCATTGAAAATTGTTTTGTTTTTTAAAATATTCTTCGCGATAATCGATACACTTATCCATACTGCTTTTTCTATTCCGATTGAGATATCTATGTAGAAACATGCATTTTGAACGCAACAAGCGCTTCGCTTGAAGTCAAAAATCGTTGACCACATTTCATTATTTTTCAACAGTACATTCTACTCAGGCGGGAACAGAAAGAAACCATTTAGTGCCAAATCAGGCCTGTACGGAAGGTGACCTATCAATTCGATGTTTTTACAGGTCAAATATTAAATTATTCAGACCGATGTGTGATAGCTCACGCTGTCATTGTGAAGAACGATCCTGCGTCGCTGGTTGTTTTTTCTTATTTCTTCAAAGACTTCTGGGAAACTAATGGTTGTGTGCCATTCAGAATTGACCATTTTACGATTCTCTAGTGGCACTGTAGCCACATTAATTCCAAAAAAAGCAAACCATTTGCTTCGAACTACTTCTTGCGCGAACAACTTTGGTTGGGTTTAGCTCATTTTGAAAGACCTATACAGTCGACTGCTGTTTACTTTCGGGCTCATACGTATAGATTCAAGATGCGTCTCGTGTGTAGATGTTATTCACGGCTTTTGACGCACTACGATTGTATTCTTAGAGCATTTCTTTGCACCAATGAACACGAGACTTTTTTTGAGCGATTGTCAAATTATGCGGAATCCAACACGCATAAATCTTTTTCACGGCTAAATGTTTATATAAATTCTTGTGGCATACTAATAGCCAAGGATGCCTAAGTTTCACGGTATGTCACATGACGATACTGCTTTATCAATTCGCGTACAGGATCAATGTTTCTGGTACAACAACCGATTTTGGACGACTTTTTTTTAAATTAGTCCGTGAGCGAACGACGGCCACGATTGAATTCACTAAACTAGTGATAATAGTAGTTTTAAACGGTACTTCATTGCCAAAAATTGAAGTGAGTTGATCGATGCACTGTTGTCGAGATAATCTATGTATAAAGTCCTAGTAAATCATCGCGCAAAAATTCTCATGAGTCAATTCCATTGTTTTACTGAGATAAAATTTTCAAGTCACTAAACAACACAAATAGCACCCGTATGACAAAACATTCTTTGTACGTATACAATCAATAATGTCATACTTTACGATGTATATGTCAGATGGCGCCTAGCAACACCATCGTTGCCAATTCCGGATTCATAAATAGCAACCCTCGTATTATTAGAATATCATTTTAATCTATTTAATCAGTTTTGAAAAGCAATTTAAGCGTGTCTAGTATATCTTCTCATCTTCTTCCAAAACACTGAATCTTTTTGAAAAACATAGTGTTGAAGTTGCTTGAATGGACCTATGCTTATGACGTAGTAAATCAACTCCACAGCCAAGCGAGTAGCGGGCTAAAAATGAATCAAAGAAGAGACTTCCGACTAGTCGGAATCGCCAACTGTAATAATTATTTGTCAGTTTTTCGCTAAAAATCAAATAAATACCGTTCTAGAAGTACTAGATACATCAGTCATATGTGTCATGTAAACTCAATTGATAGAATAACTTTCTGGACGTCGTTTTGAGTCCATATAAGCCGTTCAGGACAATTTGTTGGCCGCTTTAAAAAAATATCTGAAGTCGAATATAAAAACTATTTCAAATACTGGAAAAAACATTGGAATAAGTGAATTACAGTGAGGGGGAATTACTTTGAAGGGATAAATAGATACTTTGTGTTTTATTTAAAAAAGTTTTATTAAAAAGGTTTACTTTACTATAATATATAGTGCGGTTTAAGATATAAAGATATAAAGTATAGCGGTTTAAGATATAAAGTATAGTGCGGTTTAAGATATATCGTTGACCGATTGGCTGCAATAAACTCTTAACAATCCTTGTTGTAACGAAACCCGGCAAAGTTGCACGAAAGGTAAACAGGGCCGGGCCTAATAAAATAAGAGGTAAAAAGATAACATTAATTTTATACCTGGCTTAGTACTAAGCTTGATGAGATTTACCACTAAACACCAAATCACTTTTTTTAACTGCTCGACGCACGTTTCGCTAACCACGTTAGCATAATCAGGAGATTATTTAATCTGTAATCTGAGATTAAATCATCTCCTGATGATGCTAACATGGTTAGCGAAACGTGCGTCGAGCAGTTAAAAAAAAAGCGATTTGGTGTTTAGTGGTAAATCTCTTCAAGTTTAAATTAAAATTAAAATTAAAATAATCTTTATAAATATTTTAGTTTACTTCGCATTTTTATCTTAAATAGTGCAATTCTTTAATTTCGATCGTATTTTTTGTTATTCCAAGCGTGCTAAAAATGTAGCGTTTTTGGCAAGATAATGATCATTGTGTGTAGATTGTATGATCATTGTATCATAGTACTATACGTATATGATGCAAAAGTAATCAAGTTTAGGAGGTTCAAACTAATTGCATCAAATAATGTTACTGTAGAGGTACCGTACATCGCAAGGCGACTCTCATCCTATAACCAGGCAACTCATAGGTCGAAAGGCAGTGTCAGTTGTTACGATTAGCTTTATATTTGAATAGGTGGCTGGCCAAAGAAAAGTATTTCAAGAGACAAGATAGTAAAATTCAACAAGGAATCGCCGACAGCAATTAGGATGACATCTGAAAGTATTCTACGTTGGTAACTCGCCAGTCAGTCTTTTGATAGCGACTAAAGAGACCTGGAAGACCGAAATCTGAGAATATAAAGGCTAGAAAAAAGTAAATAATTTAAGAGTATTGACGGATAGTGAAGCGCAGTTGTCGAGTTCAGATTCGAGTTTGTTGCAGTCTGTTGCTTTGTGATCGGAAACAAATCTGGGAAACTGGAGATCGGAGTTACAATTGATGGACGAGTGTCAAAGCTGCAAATTTATTATCCACTCACGGCACTACTATAAAAAGTAGGTTGAGTTTTGAGTTTCAAGAATTTCACCAGGCCAGATTATAAAACATATTTGGCAAATATTAACTCGATATTACTTTATGAATAAGCTACATTAGAATTAATTTTACAATGTGACGTCTCTGACAAAGGACGTTACTAGATGACAAAGAATGTTAGTTCAAAATAGCAACAACAAGTATTTTAATGTATGTAACTATTTCAAAAATATATTTTATCAAAAAAAGTATCGGGAATTGATCATTTAAAAAACCCGTTTAAAGAGATTGTCAAAATTCTTTTTATCGCTCAGTTGGCACAACTGTCCTCTATATTGACGCGGAGTTTGAACGTCATCTAGCATTTAGTTTGCTTACAGTTCTTGATTTTGTCAGTTGATCTCAAGTGTGTTTTGCGATTTGTACAATGGATAAAAACATCGAGCAAAGAATTTGTCTTAAATTTTGCATTGCAAATGGAATTTCGTATGCCGAGTCGCCGAAAATGTTGCAGAAGGTTTACAGTGAATCGACTTTGTAAAAAATAAGTGCATATGAGTGGTACAGTGCATTCAAAAGCGGTCGAGATGTGCTGGAAGATTTGTCTCGCTGTCAACGCCATCAACGTCTTCAAATGCAGTTAACATCGCTAAAGTAAGAAAATGGTGATTGAAAATCGTCATTTAAGTTTGAGAGAGATAGCCGCTGACCTTTCTGTGTCTCACGAATCAATTCGTACCATTTTAAGCGATTGTTTGGACATCAAACGCTTTACCGCTCGACTAGTACCGAAATACCTACATTTTCTTCAGAAACTCAATCACGTAAAGGATGCTGAAGACGTACTAGAACGAGTCAATTCCGCCTCTACATTCATAAAACGCATTGTAACTAGTGATGAGACATGGGTATACGCATTTGACATACAAACCAGTCAACAAACTTCGGAATGACACCTCCAACTGAGCTAAAATCGAAAAAATCACATCAAAGTCGATTAAAAGTTACGGTGATGTTGATTGTTTTCTTTGATTATCGCGGTGTTGTGCACTCAGAATTCTTGCCTGAAGGTCAGACGGAAGAAATAAATCTGAGCATTATGCGGCATTTGAGGGAACAAATTCGTCAAAAAAAACAAGGCTATCATTGTTAACGAATTTCTGACCAAAAACTCAACAAACCCCATCTACTAACCACCGTATTCATCTGATATGGCTCCGGCCGACTTGTTTCTCTTTCTAAAACTCAAATTTCCATTTCGGGGCACCCGTTTTCAGTCGATAGAAGACATAAAAGATAATTCGCGGCGAGAATTTAAATCGATTCCGGAAAATGCGATTAAAAAATGTTTTGACAATTGGATTATTCATTAGCATAAGTGTGGGGAATGGGCCTACTTTAAGACAATATTTGGATAAATAATAAAAAACAATGTTTTATATTGACCAATTCCCGGTACTTTTTTGACAGAATGTATATTGTGTATTTGAATATAAAATTATATATCATTTAATAAAACAATTAATCACGTGTTTTTTAATGTGACGTGAATGGGTTAAGACATGCTATAGTGTGAAAAATGATTGATAATAATTTCAACTTTGACATTAAATGACGATAATGTGTAAGTTTTTATTTATTTTTATAACAAAATAAATTAAATTTACGTTTATTGGAAAATGGTTGCATTTTGAATAAATTTTTTAAGAAAACTTTTTTTTTAAATGACGCAAAGTATATATATATATATATATATATATATATATATATATATATATATATATATATATATATATATATATATATATAAAAATATTTATATATATATATATATATATATATATATATATATATATATATATATATATATATATAAAAATATTTATATATATATATATATATATATATATATATATATATATATATATATATATATATATATATATATATATATATATATATATATATATATATATTCTCGCCATTGAATATTTCTTGTATTATTTCTCGACTATTATATTTCATTCATAAGCACATACTGAATAATGAATCATTGGTTGGTTCACGACTAATGAACCTCATCATTAATTCTTTTAATTATAGTTTTCATCCATAAGCCGTCCATTAGAAACGTATGATATTAACTTTCAGATATTGCTACTACAGGTGGTGATCCATTGAAAATTGATAGTGGAACAGAAAAGTAAAACAAATCAAAGTATTCAAACTTGTGTGGTCAGTACACTGCTAATTAATTTTAGATTTTGACATCAAATGCCGTATGATTTATAGCTCTTGCCTATTTAAAGAGTGATGAATTATCATTAATATTTCTACATCCATATATACAGAACAAATATATATATATATATATATATATATATATATATATATATATATATATATATATATATATATATATATATATATTATTCGTATATATATATTATTCGCGTATGGGCCCTGGTGGAGTACAATTAGAGACGCTTGTTGTTGTTCGCCTTCCTTTGCGCCCATACTAATTTCATTCTTTCGCTATGAGCTTTTTTGCTTTCGTCAGACCAAGTTGTTCCAGTCTTCCTACATTTTTCTCTCTGGCCAACCTTCCAAACGTTAACCTTGTGTCTGAAACAACCTCTATCCTGAATTTCACTTTGTGTAATATTTGCTGATCTTAGGTCCTCTTTAATTGCAGCAATACATTTAATTATTTCTACTTTAGTTCTACTCCTATTTTCATAAAATTCGACTATTTGTCTAGTTAGCCTACTCGGATTCATCCGTTTTATGTATCGTGTAAAACTTAAGTCTTCTTTTTCTCATATCGCTATGTATATCCTCGTATTGTTTGATTTCTTGGTTTTCTCGATGTCGGTATATTGTGCTATTTATTTGTTTGGGGCCTAGGATTTTTCTTATGATTTTTCTTTCTTTCTTTTCAATGTCCTCGATGTCCCGCTTTCTATTCAACATGAGCGTTTTTGCAGTATACAGACATTCTGGTTTAATAACTGTGTTGTAATATCTCAGTTTTGTGTTTTTAGATAGGCATTTTTTGTTGTAAATATTTTGTATAAGTCTCAATGCCGTTTCCATTTTTTGACATCTACCCTTATTGGCCGCTTTTTCCAACCGATTTGAAAATACTCTTGATATATTTCATTTGTTTTCTGAACTGTACTCGTTAACTGTGTAACAATTCTACAGTAGTAATAAAGGTTTATACATTTTTTCTGTTAGAAAACTTATGTAATGTTCCGCAAATATTACTAAGGTCTGTATCTAAGATAGTGTTCATGTTTTGAACTGATACGTCTTCTTCGGAAAAAGTTTCTTCTGTAGGTGTTGTCGCGTAAGGTAACGGGCCGGGTAACGTTTGATCGTTTCTTAATTTGTTACTCGATTGGACTTAATTACATATTGTATATTTTTGAACTCACTTACAGATTGTATAGCACTAGTTGGTATATTATTGTCATTGCTCATGAAAATAAAAATAAAATGATAGTAAAATAGGACTTACAAGGTGAAGAGGATCTGCTTCTGGATTTCTTCTACACTTGGTTGTCTTCTATGGTGGTAGGGTAGATCGTTGTAAAAATCACTGAACTAAACCGTTAGATTCGCGATGAATTAACGTGTTGCGTATCCTGTTTGCATGAGAGACACTGGATGTAATATCGTAATATCGATGTTCGGCATGTTGATATTTTGACTGTCGATAATCATAATTATCGATTTTTTTTCCCGTTTATTTCTGGTCCATAAAGATGACTTTCATCCTTTTTTTTTATAATTAAGGTCAGTTCTTCGGCCGACCCCATTTGAAGTTTAGCATCATCGGCATATCTTAAGTTAATTATTTTAATGTCACCAATACTCGCACCACTAGTCCAATCCTCGAGAGCTCTACGTATGAATATTCGCCATAAATGTTGAATAGAATTGGCGATAGGATGCATTCTTGTCTGGTTCCTTTATTTTCGCAAAACTCGTTGGATGTTCGATCTTCTATTTTCACCACTGCTCTGCTTTTTTTCCTTTAGATGACAAATTAAGCTAATCAGGTGATTTGACACTCCCATTTCTTGCAGAATTGGCCATTATTTCTCCCATTTTATCCTTCCGATAATCAAGGAGACTGGGGTATACAGGATGGTGGGCTTATTTGGCTTTTTCAGTTATTTTTCAAATGTTGAATATCTGTTTCCTTGTTGCCCTCCCTGGAACGAATCCAGCCTACTTTGGGGTAATCTGACATGATAAGTAGGATCTTAAGCGTTCGTTCATAATATAAAGGAGGATTTTACTGACATGTGGAATGAAAGTGATCGCTTTTTTGTATGCAGTATGCAGTATGCACTTTTTTTGTATGCAGGTGTAAACACGAAGATCGACCAATCTTCTGGCCCCAATCCGGTGTCCTACACTTTCTGGTAGATGTTGTGAAACATGTTTATACCTACTTCTTCCAATGCTTTCATTATTTCTGCAGTAAACTTTGTATCGCATTTTTGATTTGTGGTTTTAAAACATTGCAGTAATAATAGTTCGTGTCCTATGCCAAGACTCGTTTGATGTCATAACACATCGGTCAATAAGTAAGCAATACAATCTTTCCAACGCTTTTCTAACATTTCTACGCCTTTTTTATAGAACGATTTCTCTTTGCCTTCAAAATACCTTTCAGTTTTGGTAATTATCCCTTCATTGGAACAAAATTTCTTTTCAGCGAGTATTTTTTGAGGTCTGAGAACAGGAAATAGTCGCTGGGGATGAGAAAGTAATTCGAAATGCAATTTAACCATCGTTACCAACGATTTGCGACACAATAAGTTTTTTTGGTGAAGCGCCACTTTTTTTGTTCATTTGGAGCCTTTTTTCCGATCTCGTCATTCAAACGCGCCAATAACTCTATGTAATATTCGCTATTGATGGTTTTATCTTTCACCAGATAATTGATGAGCAATATCCCATACGCATCCCAAAATACAGAAGCCATAACCTTGCCTGTCGATGGCTGTATCGTTGGTCGCTTTGGATGGCTTTCACCGGCTGCTGTCCACTCAGCTGACTGCCGAGTTGACTCCGGAGTATAGTGGTGAATCCATTTTTCATCCATTGTGACATATTGCATGAAAAAAACCTTATTTCCTTTAAACAGCTTTAAACATTGCTCGGAATCAGAACGCATTCCCAAATTTTCATACAAAATGGTGTAAACACTTCCTTTTGACATCTTCATCATATCACCTTTACTTAACGGTTGTGCGAATTTTTCCTTTGGGCATCCAGAGCATAAAGCATCATCGGTGCTTGTACAGCCATGTTTGAATTCAGCATACCAATCAATTAGGGTTGATTTTCCTGAGACAGAGTCCCGGTAATATTTATCAAGCCATTGTTTTGCTTCAACGGTATTCTTCATCAAAAAACAATGCTTAATCAAGACACGAAATTCTTTTTTTCCCATTGTTTTGAAAATAACAGAACTAGCCTCACTAAAAGCATAACAACTCAGAAACCAGTAGACAGATTGTCATTAAATTATGATACATGTCGTTTGAAGGTTGGCATAGTCAACCACTGTTAAGGATTTTCCGTAAGTGACGCCATCAATATGTCACACCGGGGACTTATTGACCGATGTGTTATTCATTATATAGTAGAACAAGTTCTAGTTTTTTGCGAATCTTTTCATGAAATTCATAAGGATGTTGGACTAATAGCCTCTTGCAAATGGATTTTGTGTGTAGTACTGTATAGCAAATATATTCATTGTTATTTAATAAACTTACTTAACATATTATAAAAGAACTATTGTATTTGTGTAATATGTTTACAGACACTTCCAAACAATTAAAATTTAAATAAATGGGTCTATTAACATTTAGTTATGATAAATAAGTACGATTAGTTTTTGAATTTATTCAAGTATGTAACGATAATAATACTAATTACTAATATAATAATATTTATTGTTGAAGTACTACTCTATATACTCTACAAACACATTTATTTTTAACCTGTTGCGCTATCGACTACGTAATTAATTAATATAATATCATATAAATGATATACCATTAAGAACACTCAATTTAAATTTCTGGGCTTTTTTCTATTAGATCGACAATTCTAATGCTTGATATTAATTATTTGTTGTTGTGATTAATAGCCATGGTACACTAGAAGAAAATGGAGTTATTATTCGATGAATGTATTACAAATATCGTAAAAATAATTTTTTTCTCATATCAATTAATTCGTTTACGAACAGTCTTACTAGGTTAATGGAAATTATCTCTGCAATTAATGAAATAGTCACTAAGAGTCTGAAAATAATCAATTCCATATAAAGCACAACAAACACATAGAGAAACTTTTTGCTTATACTATAATACTAGATTATAAAAAAAGTATTTGATTTTTTCTTTTGTTTATAAATAAATGATTATATTTCATTCCTCAGAGGTTTAATCCGATTTGATTGTGATGATCCGACAAATAAAGATTAATTCTTCGGTATTAACCTTCCAGTAGTCGCGCTAAGTTTTGAAACATTTTGCTACGTAGTGATTAAGATAGACTAATAATAATTAATAATTTAATTACGTATTAATACCTCTAATACATACAGTTAAGAACTATAGTAAAAAAAAAGACAAAAATAACTTAAAAGTAGTGTAAAACAGCCATTCTAAAATTTTGTATTGTTTTTTTGTATTGTATTTTTTTTGTGTATTGTAAGTTTTTAGTAAGTTTCACCATGTTCTATTTCAAAATACTCTGGACAAATTATTAGAGCGTATTCCAAACATACATAAGGGTGGTATTTTTTCCAGAAAATATCGGGTGGGGCCATTTTTTTTCCTGTCACACATAGCACATCGGCCTCTTTGATTTGTTGGAAATTCCCGTGGCTCCTCCATAACTTCTAGCTCAAGAATCTCCCTAATTCTTAGTTTTATCGATCTTGGTATATTCGATACAGTAGATCGAATTCCTACGTAATCACGTATTAATTCAAGTTTTCGCAAAAATTATCTCCGTAATTTTTTTACCTACGTCATTCGCCTGTAAATAGTTAAAGTCTATTCACCGAAGAAAGGCTTAATATTTTAGCCAGAAACGCTGAGCGACTCTGCTGTTGGTAGAATTCGGTCGAACCATTTTAAACCACCAATGAAAACCTAGATGATAGACAGGTTGCCGTTCGACAGAAACACAGGGTTGGCGGCAGTAACTCATACTTTTATTGTAATTTATTAATAATTGTATTATGTTTCCGTAAAATGTCTGATATGGACACTGCTGATGAAGTTGTCGATATTAGCTATACCCTGCCCAAAATGAGGGCAGTTCTTAGTGCAGTCAGGTAACGATCACATGCAATATGTGTGAATATGTTTGGGTTTAAGTTTCTTTCTTCAATAATTAGGTTATAGAGAATTTATATCTTTAACGTTTAATATTGGGTAAAAAATTGCCATTGGCAACATCTTCGAGTGGCACGTGCATTATTATAAGCAGCGCAAAGTTTGTCCATCGTATCTGCTCCTCCTTTAGTTTGATTGTAAGTACCAATTATGCCTGGCTTATTTGTTTCACTATCAATAGAGTCATCATAGTGTAAACTTGTCACAAGAAAAACATTTTTACCTTTTTTGTGGAATATAATATAAGAGTGTGCAATTCTCGTGAAAGTCAAACATTGACGCCTTTTCAGACGGATTTACTGGGCGGGTAAATTCAACAGAAAACATTTTTCCTAATTGTTCCTAGGGCAGTCACCTTGAAATTATTGTTTAGCTTTTCTATGAACTAAAGACTCGTAAACCAATTATCAGTAGTTACATTCCTTCCACTTCCTCTTATGGGTTCACACATCCTCTCCAGAGCAACATCTGGGACATTATTTACCCCCCAAGAACCCGCGGGCTGTTTACTAACATATACTTCCAAGTTACAAGTATAAAAAGGTTTGGGGTCACATAGACCATAAATGTTTATTCCGTAATTATGTAATGAAAAGGTTTACATTTTTCTACAAAGATCTCAAAAATCTCGAATCGCTGCCAATCTATTAACAGACTTTCACACTTCGCGAGTTTCAGAAATATCGCAGTAAGAATCGAAATCTTTGTAGAGACATAGTAAGTCGAAATATCTCGATACCATTGCCATCTACACTCAAAGATTTTCAGTGTTGTTCAAGTGATTACTTTTCATTACCTCAGCCAAACACAAGAACCTAAACAATGCTTGAATTTCATCAATGCCAGTGGTTTTAGCATCGTGTTCTCGAAAATATCGATCTTGAGCAGCCTGAATATATTTTAAGGAAAGAAATATCGCCATATTGATAAAGGAGTTTTTAGTGTTTTAACAATTACTTTTGGACCGGGTAAATGGGCCAGATCGGATTCTCACATTTTTGGAGGACAGTGTTTCCTCTATTTGGTAGTTTGATTTTTACTATAAAAAATAGACCAACAGCTTCTTGCAAAACACTCGATTAATTTTTTTCATATATATATATATATATATATATATATATATATATATATATATATATATATATATATATATATACGTACTGTTACATTTTCTTGGACTGCGTCCAATGAGAGAGCAGTAGCTGAGTGTCTTCACACACCCAACCGTTGGGTTCCACAATCTCATGTGGAACACACAACAACCTGCGTCTTCGCCTAAATGAACACTTTTAGAAAATCTAACAGTACATATATACGCCATCTGACGGGAGGTCGGCGAAAACATGGGTTGTTGGCTGTGGATAGGGTCTCCCTATTCTTGATGGTATGGTATATGTCGGCGCCCTGAAGAATCTGAACCTCGAGGCACGAAACATATGTCATCCAGTTGAAGGGATAGGTGGGGCTCCTTCCCGGTCAAGCAACCAACAAAAGTGTTCAATCTCGAATTATTCATCAAAGCCCGAAACGGCTCCTTGGCTCACTCATTAGTTTACTAATACATGCTCTTCCCGGAAGGTATTGAGAAATGTAACACTTGGAGAGGAGTGCAATATAAATTATTGTCGAAGCAAAATCGATGCGAAGCAACAGTTAGCGCGCGACTACTGAGTAGTTTAAGTGGTTCCATAATGAAATATTCAGTTGACGGGTTTTAACAAAAATGTCAAATTGATTGAATTAAGTCGCCAAATTGCGGCAATTTGGGCGCAAGTAACGTCATTCATGAGATTGGATTTCAGAAAGTTCCGAGAGGGAGCCATGAATCTTGAAAATAGTGGACGATCAAGTTGTCTACGGTCTCTCTATGCCAACGTTTAAAGGAGAGAGGCAGGTGTCACCGGAATAGTTCCAGGAATAGTGTTGTAGAATCATCACTCATGAGTTGTCGCCGCATCAACCCACGTATCGGGTAAAACTCTCCTCAAAAAGTCTACCGACTTTTGATTCACCAAACGAATTATTACATGCGAAGAAAAATGGATTTATTTCAATAATCCTAATGATGTAAAGCAGGGGGTTATGTTCGGGCAATCAGTTGTTCCAGTTTCTGATTTGTTTTGGTCGAGAAATATCTAGTTTTGATCAACTGTAAAAAAGTCGTCCTGCAGTAAAAAAACGCAAGATCATATATTTTGCATCTGACTATCCCAAAAATTAACGAATTTGACTTTAAACTTCTCCCACACCCAGCATACAGCTCCTATGTCGCCCCTGCATCGAATTACGACTTGTTCTGGTTCCAGATCACTTTTTACAAGTAAAAAATTCATAACTGAAAAAGATTTAAAAACTGGCTCCACTAAGGTTCTTTGACAGAGTTTTTTTTCTTTTTCATCTCCAAAGACTCGTCGTGTTACCGAAAAGGAATACTGGTTTCATTTCTGCTTTTACTAGTCTATGTGGGGTTCCTATTTCTGCTTCTTTTATATTTTCAACTGATATCAGATTAAAAAAAAAGAATTGTATTAAACCTATAACCCAACGAAGAATATATTTTATATTTTATTAGTTGTAATGTTTTTCAAATAGTTTTTAACACATTTTGAATCATGGAACCTGGCATTATCATGTTGAAAAATGACTTTATGTGTCTTTAGGAGTCTTCTGGTCATTTTTCCTTCAATGCTCGGTTCATTTTTATGAATTGTTGTCGGTATCGATAGCCAGTAATCGTTTCACCAGGTTTTAGCAGTTTGTAATTCACAGTTCCCGTATTATTCCACACATATTTATATATATATATATATATATATATATATATATATATATATATATATATATATATATATATATATATATATATATATATATATATATATATATTGCGCACTCATTGTTAAAAGTTGGCCTGGGTCTATCCATGATTTTTTGGACTTTGGGTTGTAAAAAAAATAGATCCACTTTTTATCACATGTCACAACTCGCCAACTCGCTGAAAAAAAAACTTCTTTTCTGCCTAAAATAAATGCTGCAAAAAAAAATTCACAAGTGGTTTTTTGCCTTTCAATTTATCTTTCCTTCATCCAATAATGCTTGAAACTTTAAACTATTTCGCCTGTTCTAGACGTTCCTTTTCTTATATATCAAAATCAGCACTTTTAAAGGGTTAGAACATGTTCACCATAAGCTTCAATCAAAAATCGATAACGTTTAGCAGCCAATTTCTTCAAACAGAAAGTGTAAATAGGAAATTCGACACAAAACGTCTTTTTCTAGTATATAATTCGACATATTTAAAGCTATGAACAACTATGTTTTTTGCACAATGACAATTAATAATGAACTGGCTTTTGACGGCATATTTTTACATCCTAAAACGCCACAGACTCCTTAGTCTATACCAAAAAAAGTATTAGTAACGCCATCTCTTAGTAAAATCGACATTATTAACTGAAACACTATTAATTTTTGAAAATATTTTTGATCTAATGACAGACATTAGCAGTACTGCAACTTTATGTCCTTTTTAACAGTTTTTTCTATAACTGTTGTCAACATATCGGATGTTAATGCCGCGTTTTCAGCACACATGTTGCCATGGAGTCGTTGTATGATATGGTTATATGATTAAAAGCCTTTTGCTTGAAAAATCTGCATAAGAAATAACCCGGATCCGTCAAATAATGAGATATAGGCTTTCTTATATGACTAGGTAATTTAATCATTTATTATTGTCTGTAGGCAACAGGTCTGGAACTATTTGAATTTTATAGGGAACTTTCTATAAGTCACTTCTCAAAATAGAGCGTGAATTGCTTGAACAAATTCACAATTGTGCACCACGTCATCTATTCTGTTTCTGGTTTACTCCTTCACATTTTGCCCCACACGTTCACTATTTTTATTGCTTTGCTCTCGTCTTGGGCTTTTGAGGCGGTGCCTATCTCCAAATGTTCCGAATTCTCCAAATTGCTTGAATAAATAAAATGAATTGAATAAATTAAAATATGTTTTCCAAAATTCACGTTGAGTTTCAATAATTGATTTTTTAGAAAACATGCACTTCTAGTGGAAAATCTTTTGTCAAATCAAAATAAAAAAAGACAAAGAGGTTAGATTGTTAATTGACTGAATTGAAGTATGACGTCCGACGTGACGTGAAGTATGAAGTAACGTCCACGGGAACTTTTTAAAAAAGGGTATGTAGTCAATATACAAATTCGGCACTTTCCGTCTTTTTTGCTCAATGAAATTTTTAAAATTTTTCTCTAGTGATTCGTTATCAAAACGAAAGAAAATTTATTTGTAACACTATGCTTAATATACGTACATTATTAGGTAAGTGGTATAGTTCTAGATCACGCAACTATTCCAATTCTTAAAATTGATTCAATAAACGACAAACTCTCGTTATACGAGATGATCAATTTTTTTTAATTACAGTAATACTCCGACTTACACTAACCCGTCTTACGTGAATTCGGAGTTACTACGATTTTTAAATCAGGCGTCCTTCCTCGCCCTTCGCCCTTTCTTGTGTTCGGCATACAATATGCACGGATATTTTTCACGTGGACTCGATGCACATTTACAAATTGTTTTGTTTATTTTATCATTTAAAAATAACTATGTCATCTAAACGCAGTAAAACTGATTCTTCTGCATCAAATAAGAAAAGAAATACATTATCTTTCGAATGTAAACTAAACATTATCAAGGATTTCGATAGAAAACTTAAAGTTTGTGATTTGGCAAAGAAGTTTGATCATCCCAGAATCGACGGTCAGAAAACTTTTGAGAAATAAAGAAAAAATTCTAGAAGCTGTGTATGCTTAATCCTTAAATTTAAGCAGCATTCGTAAACGTCATGGTATTATCGCTGAGATGGTGCGATAATCAAGTACTGTTGACCAGCACACGTTGTGCTCTCAAGTTATGCTGATTTTTGAGAGATTAAAAGAAGAAGTTGGGGAGGTGGCCAAAGATGAAATCTTTAAAGCTAGTAACGGGTGGTCCAGCCGATTCAAAAGTCATTATAACTGGCATAGCATCGCGGAAAGTGGAGAGGCGGCAAGTACTGATAAAGAGGCTGCGTCTGTCTATCCAGAGAAACTCAAGTCTATGATCGAAGAAGGTGACTATAGTAGCCAAACCGTATTCAACATGTATGAGACTAGATTGTTCTAGAAGATGATGCATAAAAGAACTTTTATCGCGCGTGCAGAAAAAACCTTTCCAGGTTTTAAGGCCTCGAAAGATCGATTGACAGTGATGGTTGGCGGGAATGTAGCAGGTGACGGTAAGTTAAAACCTCTCTTGGTTTATCTTTCGGAAAATTCAAAATTTTTAAAAACTAAATCTAAAGCTGGTTTGCCCGTTATTTGGAAGTCAAATCCTAAAGCTTGGGCGACTGTCTCACTTTTTGAGGATTGATTTGGTCATCAGTTCATACCTGAAGTCGAACGTTATTGTCAATCAAAACAAATCCCATTTGATATGATGCCATTACCCGACAATACACCAGGCTATCCTCCTGCTACTCTCATTAATTTCGATCCATGTGTGACAGTTGAATTTTTCACAAAAAACTTTAAATGGCGTCTGGAAAAAGCTGTGTCCACTTTTTTTTCACTAGTGATTTCATTGGTCTCAGTTAAACAAAATTTGTATGCATTTATATTCGGAATTGTACTCCAACTTACACGAATTCGATTTTCACGGTAGTCGTTCGGTCCCACCTGTTGTATCACGTAAGTTCGAGGTGTTGCTGCATTATAATTCTTAAATTTTTGAATTAATGTTTTAATTTAAATTACAACGATTTTACTACGTTCTTTTCGCTTGTACTGATCTATAAAAAATTTCATGTCTACAATACACAATACGCAAACTCAAATTGACAGAAATATCATGAAAAAAATGGCGCCAAAGCGAAATGCTGTTTAGCTTCTCTTGAGAAATGTTGCAGTTTGAAACTTTCCAATATACATATGTTACAATCTTACGAAAATTGCTGTTTAATATATCAACTATATTGTATATATTCGATCAAAAGACCATATCACGCTGATTTAAATATTTGAATCGGTTGGATACTATTGAACCAAAAGAAAGATAATGTTTGCCCCTTACAGAAATATAAGGGTTCACGGTAAGGTGTTCATTTTAGTTTCTCGGTCACGACTTAATATCGACATTTCACATGAAAGAGAACCATTAATCACCGTTTATGAAAAGATGAAAAAAACGACGACCATAATGGGAAATTAATAGAATCTTAATATTTTTTGCGGATTTTTGATGATATTACCGTTAGAACGACGATTATTAATTTTCGCTTCACTACGGGGACTTACTATTGTATCAAACCAAATGAAATATTTTTCACTCTGCCAACAATAAAGCTAATTTCTTTCACCAGCATCCTTTTAAGGGTTTTTGAGAGACTGAATTAAAGTCCATTAGAAAATGAATAGGCATACACATAATTAATTATATTTTAAAGGCTTTCAGCAAGAATCTATATGCCGATTTTGATCTCTTGTCTGAGAGCATGTAAAAATAAAATATTTATAAAGCTCTTTGGAAAGGCCACTTTATTAAGAAAGTTTAATCTCGAAATCATAAGGTGATAGTTGAAGAATAGCACTTAATTAGGAAAGAAATAATTAGTGGTATTAAATAATTTAGTTTTTTGACATATGAAGTGATTTTGCAGATAAATTGTTAATTTAAATGTACGCGGCCAAAGTTTAAATCTTTAAAGCTAGTAAGGGTGGTTCAGCCGATTCAAAAATCATTATAACTGGCATAGCATCACGGAAAATGGAAAGGCGGCAAGTGCTCTCTATCCAGAGAAACTCAGGGCTATGATGATGAGTGGATTGTTTTGGCTGAGAGTTAAAATAATGTTAGAGATGGCTTAGAAAACTGTTCGTAGGCTGATTGAAGTAAACTTGAAGAAACGCCTTCCTCGAAGTGGTCATTTTAGGCGCGGGAAGAGGAAACAGTTACACGGGGCCATATCAGGTGAGTACGGTGCTTGATTGATGACGTTTGTTGAACTTTTGGCTAAAGATTTTTGCACAACAAAGGCTTTGTGCGATGGTGCATTATTGTGGAGCGAGATTCATGAATTGTCCTTCCATAAATCTGGCTGTTTTCGAGGGATATTTTCACGCAAACGCCTCATGATGCCTAAATAGCATTTCTTATTCACCTTTTGTCCCCCTGGAAGAAATTGGGAGTATACTACATCACGGTAACCGAAGAAAACTGTTGGAATGACTTTGATTTTCGAGCGACTTTGACGCGATTTTTTGAGTTTCAGCTTATTTGCATGTCATACTCGTTGCAACCCATGTTTCGTCGTCCGTTTTGCTTCGTGTTATAAAGGCGGGGTCAGTAGAAGCTTGGAAAATCAAGTCTACAGCAACCTGCTTTGTTTCATGCCTACAGTCATAATTTTATGAACGAACTTAAAAGATATGTTCACCTCTTGACCCAACTCTCTAAGTCTCATACGACGATTTTCAAACACCAACTTCTTAATTTTGTCTATGTTTTCATCGTTCGTAGTCGTTGAAGGTCGACCAGCACAAGGCAAATCAACTACCATTTCTCGACCTTCTTTGAACGCTCTATACTATACATATACCTGTGTTTTAATATGCATGATTCACTGTAGGTCTTCTACAATATTTTCAGCGATTTAGCACACAAAATTTCGTTTCGTATTTCGTGATACACAAAATTTTAGGCAAACTTTTTGCTCAATATTTTTATCCATAGATAAATTGCAACACACACTTGACGTCGACTAACAAAACCAAATATAAACAAATTGGTTGATCTCTGGCACCCAAATTGGACATCGTAACTAGGCACAATAGTGCTATCTTACAACAGAAAATAAAATGAAAGACTATCTTAGCCAGCTTTGTAGAATCGATAGAGAATTTACAGAATCTCCTACAATAGAGCCCTGTGTTTCGATGTTGACTTTTCGATGTTCAACAGCGACTTGTCGAATGCTGTAATAGAGTCCTGTATTTCGATGTTGACCTCTTCATTTAACAAGATTTTCTTTTTAGCTAACTATTTTCTCATGTTTAGAAAGAGGATAGATGCAGGAAGGTGACCAGCAAAATGATACCATAGATTTTGTTGACCAGTCCCGAAGTTGTGGCCTCTACAAAGCATCATTCGTGCTGTTTCGACCACATTGAAACTAAATAAACCAATTATGTACCATGAAATGAGTCATTTAGTTTCAAGCCTAGATACATCAGAAAAACGAAATTTTACAGGAATGCAAAAGAACTTATGGAGGTCGTCGATGAAGGGATAGAATTCTCAAATTGTAACGTTATTTACACATTTGAGACAGCTAACTTATGCTGTAATTACAGCCTGGTTTTGAAAATAAAGTGATGATGTATCTGGTTTTAAAACTTATTGATGTGATTTATCTGGTTTTGAGAAGAATCAAAAGGTGCAGATAGTATGTATTTATAAAAAAATCATCTTATTTTTAACCTTAATTACTATTTTAAACAAGTAAGTCGATAACCCATGAGTATATTCCCGCTGTTCTTCAGATAGGTTGTCTTCTTGATTTACATTTTCTTCTGTAATAGCTTGGTTCAAAATTTCGCCTTCACCCTCTGTGTTCTCCTCTTGATTTCTTCCACGTTATCTGAGATGGTCCAAATATATAATATGGCCATTTAATATGGCCATAATATAATAAAGATTTCAAACTTCTTCAATTCTCGCCAAAATATTTTGCCCATAGTAATAAAATATCCCGTAATTTTAAGGGCAAAACTTTTACGCCAACAGGTATAGATTTTGGAGTTTCGATATCCTTAATTTTTTTTGCTTTCTTGCAAACAGATTTGTAACTTCCTATGTCAGTTTCATAGTGCACCTCGCCCGTAACAAGAATGTTACTGTTATTGGTGTTACGCTGGAATATAAACCTTTTACAAGGATTAAATTGGAAGTGCTACTGCCGATGTCGATGTACAACTTTTGCAACAACTGTTTTCCAATCGAAATTTATTCCAGCTATAGATCGAACAGTTGCAAATTCGAAAGGAGTACACAAATGTATGTTACATTTGTGTACTCCTGTGGATCTATTTTTTTCAATATGTTCGAAAATTTTGTCGGGTGGAAGAAACAACAGGAAAAATGTATTTTATACTCGTGACGTTCTGAGGGGCATTTTTCAGAAACCATACACTTAACATCCCCATCATATAAAAAATTTTATTTTCAGCTCCACATCGATCTGAAATCATTAATATTGGATAGACAGTGATATACTGCAGAGCATATTTCGTTGGGTCCTTTATTATGTTCTGCTTCATTTCATTCATACATTTTCTTTTGTTTGCTTACATTTTAAGTTACCGACGACTGTGGTGGGGGTATATTTGTATAGCTGTCTAGAGTAATAAGCACTTTGATCTAGGACCCGAAGTAGAACTTGATTCTTCTGGCCATCAAAATGATATTATTAGGATATCATCTCTTTTTCCCTTTAAAAACGATGCTATTTCCACACAGATGCTATTTCTTGTCAATTCAAATTCAATAAAGACGATTTGTTCAGGTCTATTTGATCAATCAGATGGGGTTTCCCATCTTTGAGGTGGTTTATTTCTAAACTCTCCAGATGATTCAGTTTTTTAATCGCACAACAATTATTTTGTATTGATCGTACTGCCATCTTTCGGAAAAGTACCTGATTTTTCACTCCATCCTCGAATTTCTCGGCACTATTATATAACCGAATTGTACCTTTGAGAAACCATATTTCACGTTTGTTTAATGTTAATTTTGAATATTTTTCTTAGTTGAAAGGGAGAGGGGGAAATAACGGAGATAACCATTATATTTTGTTTATTAGTTCGATTAAAGGCAAATGAGCTGCGAAGGTCCATAAAATGATATACCGTGGGAATGATGCTTTAATAAAACGCGTATACTGAAAGTGGTTTGTTAAATTCATGTCTAGAATTTTCGAACGGTAGTGGTGTACTTCGACAAACATTCATTCCAATCATTGCGGGAGGCAACTACAACATTTAATACAACCTATTAAGGCACGGGATATTATCTGCGCTGGCTGGGCGTTTCCTGTTCCAATATATAAGGACACATAAATTTACCACTTGCATATCCATCTGCAATTCGTTCGAAATAATACCGAGCAAATATTTAAATTTTTAAGCCCTTACTTAAAAGAAATGAAAACTGGAGCTGGAAAGATATCATGAGACTATATCTTCAAGCCAGTGCAAACAACTTAAATTATATTCGAAGATGATCCATGCTCTCCGTGTGGACATTATGAAGATGTTATCTATTAAGTATTACTGACGGGCAGAATTATTTATTCTATCATAAATTGTTTACAGTTAGTGAAATTGCATCAAGCAGTATTCAGAAAAGATCTATAATCAGCAAATTGGAAGAAAGTAATGTCTGAATGATTGTGGCATGTTCATATATATATATATATATATATATATATATATATATATATATATATATATATATATATATATATATATATATATATATATATATATATATATATATTTTCTTTATTTTGGTTTTTTGCCACGATCTAAAACTCACAAAATATCAAAAATATCTTTTCTTATATAAATAAAGAATCACTGGGTAAACCAAACCAAACAAAAACCAAACGGAGACAAATTCCTCAGTGATTCTTTTTTGTGATAAATTTGCCTAACGAATAAAATTTTAAAAATAGAAATAGATAGTAAATAATAAAAATAGAAAGTAAATATATTTTTTGTGTATATTAATGATCTATAATCAGCAAATTGGAAGAAAGTATTGTGGGGTCTGAATGATTGCGGCGTGTTCATATATATATATATATATATATATATATATATATATATATATATATATATATATATATATATATATTCTCGTATATATATTCTTTATTTACGTTTTTCGCCACGACTTAAAACTCAAAAAATATCAAAAATATCTGTTCTTATGTAAATAATCACCGGGTAAAAAGAAAAAACCAAATGGAGAGAAATTTCTCAGTGATTCTTTTTGTAATAAATTTGCCTAACAAACAAAATTTTAAAGATATAAAAAATGTTCTAAAATATATATGAACTTTTAACGTTAACGTTAAAAGTTTGTATATTTTATGAATAACACGATAACGTTAACCTTATCGGGTCATTCATAAAATATAATCAATAAATCAATTGGAAAATAAAATCAATTCGAATAATTCCACAACGATACTAAAAGAATCGGTAACAAAATACAGAAGATTAAAAGAATATAATTAATTTGAATAAAAATAACTGTATTGCTATGCCTTCGGTAGATTTAAATTCAATATGGTTCCCGATTCTAAAGAATACAATTAAAAACATTTAAGTATTTGAATATATAATCACAATAACACAGTACCAAAAAGGGCCTCAACATAGTAGAAAATCTTTCAACACAGATGTTCGACAATCCAAAACTAGATCTCTTAAATAAAGACCTCAATTTTGCTTTGCAGGTATTCCGTAGTGCTTGAAGGAACTGGTAGTTGGTATTGAAACTGGTATTAAACACTTACCGGAGTCTTCCAAAGCTTTTGTCATAGAGTTATGTAAAGGCAAAATTGCAAAAATATTTCAAATAAAAGTCAAAATATGCCAAACATTTCCAAGATTGTCAAGCGTCTGCGAAAGAAGGATTGTTTTTATTTAAAAGCTGATAAGGGAAGTAGTAATTGACAAATCTGATTACTTTGAACGAGTTGAAAAATTAATTCAAGACGGTCTATATAAACGATTACCGAGGAATCCATTCTCAAAAATGGTCAACGAAGTCAGAGATACATTGAAATCTTGTAACAACCTTATATCTCTTTCTATAAAAAACAAACTTTATGTTTCTAATCCAAAAATGCCAAGATTGTATCCTCTACCAAAAATTCATAAACTTGAAAAATCAATGAGCCAATTGTATCAGCCATTTATTCTCCAGCATACAACTTGGCAAAATGGTTAACAAAAGTATTTGAAAATCTACCAAACCAACTACCTTCCTATTCTGTGATAAACTTAACAAAATTTATAAAAAAATCAAAAACACACATTTACAAGAAGGTGTGGACTTGGTTTCCTTTGATATATAATCGTTGTTTCCGAGTGTCCCGATTCCACATTACTTGATATACATAAGGGAGTTAGTTAATTTAAAGTGATTGGTATTCCAAGTGATTTGGTGTTTAGTGGCAAATCTCTTTGAGTTTATCGTTGTTACTGTCTCACCAAGAGCCAACCGTGCAATCGATCGAAACTAGTGTATCATCATGACTATATCTTGCCATATCCACCTTACTCAACGGATATCGCGCGCTCGGACTCAACGGCAACGGCTCGAACGGCAAAAACGCATTAGGGACCTGCTACTATGTTGACAAAAAGTTGTAAATAATAATGACAATTATATGATAAAGTGAATACATATTTACATAAACTATTTGCTTTTCTCTATCTCCTTTGAACTTTCGGGGTAATTCGGATATGCTATTGATATTATTTACTTCTACATAGACATATATTTTCATGCTGATATCACCCATAACTTGTTTGATAATAGTATCAATAACAGAAATCTGTCGAAATCAAAATTTCTCTGAAGAAACTCTACAGTTTATTAACAATACGATCAAAGCATATTAAAAATACCGCTTCAAGTATAGCAACCTTACCAATTACACGAAATGAAACCAAGAAATGTCTGCCTCACCTTGAACTAGAAGTGTTGAGTTGAAATTCAAGGCACGCCGCTAGATCTTGTTAGTGGATGTTGAAAAATGATTCCAGCGAGATTGTTTGAAGAAGACAAATTGACGCTGACTTTTTAGAGAGTGAAAAACGGCCATTTGCCAATGTACGCTCGCTTCAGTCATATTTTCCGTTCAGTTTAGTAAAAATAGCAAATGAATACCGATGAATAAAAGCGAAAGAAAAAAAAATACTCAAACACATTTATATTACAATTCTGAAGCTGAGAAGTATCTGATAGGTTGTCAAATATTAAGATGATTAAATATGTTAGAAATATTAAATGTTATGTGTAATATATTCATATATTTAATGAAATCATTTTGTCATATATGATTAAATCATATATATATATATATATATATATATATATATATATATATATATATATATATATATATATATACTTCGTGTCACGGTTGATAAAAATTAAACGTAAGTCAATCTATAATTTTATGATAGAAACATTAATAAAGCTGTATATATATTTCTGTATATACTTTTTTAATTTTAATTTGTTATAGCTTTCAAAAAGTACGATTTGTCGAACTTAAATGCAAAATAGATCTCTGCTTCAGCGATGATCTCTTCATTTAACATGAACTCCAGCCAGCCAGCGGATTCTTCATGTTTGGAAAGAGAAAGAAGTCAGAGGGGGTGCAAATCTGGGAGAACATAGTGGATAAATTAATACTCTGCGAATCTCGGAAAACATTGACTATGACCTTTCCGGCCAATGAAAACGTCTTCACTTTATTCAGGGCACGTTCACCTGGTAAAACTCAGTGTTCTGGCAGTTTCTTAGTTTCTAATATGTAGTGATGAATCCAAGTCTCATCAACAATCACAATTCACTATTAAAACTCTTTGGATTGTTTTTTCACATGGCTGAATAACGCTGTGAAGTGGACAATGGATTTCGTTTTTGCTGCGCAGAAAGCAAACGTGACGCCAAGTTTTCCTGTCCAAATAGTCGTGTAGGATCAACAGTCTCTATAATCTTCACTCTGCGATCGGCTTACAATATAGTCGGCTTAAAATGTGAACCTGCTAACTCAATATTAAGAAAGTTTACACTGCAAAAAATATTCATAGAATTGATTCCTATTTCTTGATAACAAAAAGTAAAATTTATAGGTCGTTTATTTGTATTATTTTTTATAATCAAGTCTGAAAACAAAGTAGATATAAATAATTCATTTTTTATCAGCATTTTTGTGACTTTGTGAGCAGGTTTCCTTACCCGATTTTTATATATATATATATATATATATATATATATATATATATATATATATATATATATATATATATATATATATATTTAAAAGAAGTTAGCTGGATATTTCTAAGTGTAGTAGATACGAAGTTTTATGTTATGACGATGTTAAGATAAATCTTTGATCTCATGAGAATAGAAAAATAGACAAAATAAATAATAGGTGAATGTTTATTTTGTGAATAAACTTGTAAAAAACTAATTACATATCAAATTAAACAACTAATCCAAAACAAAATTGTTCTTGAAACCTTCAGTTTCTTGTTTCTTCGATTCTTTGAATGACTGCATTCGCTAGTTGTATGCTTCCCAGCATATCTAACACATCGTGGTGCTTTGAAACTGTTATTTTGGGTGTGCCCATAACCTTGCCATCTTTGGCATTGTGGAATCAAAGCAGATCGTTTTCGTAGAGGTTCAATCTTTACTTCCGTTCCTAAAACGTTTTTATTTTAATATACTCTCTTGATGTTCTATTCGTTACAAAAAATTAGCTTCGCAAACAGAAGTTAAAGATGAGAAGTTCCAATGTGCCAGAACCCACAACCCAGTCTATCAAATCTAAATCAGTAACAAAGCACGTCACAGAGGATAAGACATTCGCCCAAACTACGAGAGGCAGTAAAATTAAATTCAAGAAAAATGATTAAGAGGAGCCTGATGTAACCAGCCAAATGTTGCAAAAAATCATGGTGAAACTTGACCAACAAGAAAGGACAAAAAAATGATCCTAGATAGCCTAGGTAAACTAGAATGCGGCAATAAGGGAGCTGCTGCTAATAGGAAGAAGTAATGGACAATTCAATGAGAATAGCAGCCTGGAAACCAATGGGCTAATACAAAGATCCCATGAGCTCGAAACATTCCTATGGAATCATAGAATTGATATAGCTCTAATCGCAGAGACACACATGATCAAAATAAATTATTGAAAAATAAGAGGATATAAAGTCTATCACACTGTTCACTCGGACCTACCAGGAAAATGCACCAAGTAAATGCTGAATCTGATACCTCTGAGGTACAAGCGATAACTGTGACAGTCCAGATGAAATTGAAAATCATCACAATTGCTGCAATATATTGCCCAACAGGAAAGTCGCCAAAGGAGGAACATTTTTCTTGCTTCTTCAGGTCAGAAGATCGCTTCGTTATCGGAGGCGACTTCAATACCAAGCACACCTACTGGGGTTCTGCTAACATTACGCCGACAGGAAGGCAACTGTACACAGATGCAAAGTTAATGGCCTGCCACTTCCAATCAACAGGAAAACCAACGAACTGGCCCACGAATAGAAATAAAGTGCCAAGCTTAGTCGTCTTCTTCGTGCTGCGCAACATTGCATCCTCATATGTCAGCATTGAAGAAAGCTTTGACTTGGCATCTAACCACTCAGCAATTGTGCTCTCACTAAGTGAGTACGTAATTACCAAGCAGCAGCCTCCGTATTTTACTACCTGGAAAATTTATTGAGACGGATTTCGAACAGAGCTTGAACAGAGAATTGAGCTAAATATAACCCGGAAGACGAAACAACAGCTAGACTATGAAGTACAAGAACTAGTGATTGATCTGCAGTAAGCTGCGTGCAATAATACATCCAAACTGAAGCCAAAAAGTACCAGGATTGAACTATATCAAGGAAATTCGAGATCTGGTACACAAAAAAAGAAAAGCTCGGAAAACATGGCATTGTAACTCGATTCCCGGATGACAAAAGACTGCTAAATAAACTATATATACGGCTCAAAGATGAAATCACAACCCTCAAGAATGGATGCTTTAAGAACTACCTAAGTAAGTTAACAGATCATGAAAGCTCTGACTACTCGTTATGAAATCGGCAAAAGCGATGGTAACTGTGCGCGACGAGATAAAGAAAAAGTAGAAATATTCGCTGAATATCTAGAGAATACTTTCCAGCCTCATCCACCGACTGGCTTGGAAGAAATCCCGCATATTAGCAATAGAGATGGCATGACAATTAAACCAATCACCACAGCAGAGATTGTCACAACCATTGGCAAACATCTCAATCCAAAGAAAGCCCCAGGTTATGGCCTAATAATAGTACAAATGCTCAGGGAGTTACCACTTAAAGCAATTATGAAACTGTCTCATCTTTTCAACGCTGTATAACGGATCAGGTACGTGCTGGTGCAATGGAAGATTATTGAAGTTATAATAATCCTGAAAGCTGGCAAAACACCTGAAGACTTGTTGCCGATTATTTCCAAGTTGTTTAAAAAGCCGCTTCTACAACGCCTCAAACCGATTATAGAGGAAAGGCATCTTACTCCAACGCATCAGTTTGGATTCCGCAATAAGCGCTCGACAATAGGTCAAGTACATCGAATTACTGATGTAATGGAGAGAGCACGAGAAGAGAAAAATATCTGTGCAACAATATTCCGCGATGTGACCCAAGCACTCGACCGAGTGTGGCACCAGGGCCTCGAATACAAGCTGGAAAAATATCTACCTCAACAAATGAGCCAAATTCTTCATTCATACACCACTGACCGTCATTTTAGAGTCAAGCATGGTGAAGAAAATTCAGATCTTAAAAAGATATGTGCAGGAGTGCCACGAGGCAGCGTTCTCGGATCTGTCCATTATTTGCTGTACACTTGCGATATCCCGCAGAGCAGTAGATTAGTGACGGCAACATTCACCAATGATACTGCTTTACTCGCTACTGGAAATGAAATTATTTTAGCTACAAAAAAACTCCAAACAGTTGTCAACAATGTTACCAATTGGATAAGGAAATGGCGCATTAAATTAAATGCGGCGAAGTCGACCCATGTCAATTTCACCAACAGGAAATATACCAAGAAATAAATGAATCCCATATGCCAATGAAGCAAACTACCTCGGCATGACTCTGGACTCCAAGCTAAGATGGAAAATGCATGTGAAGAAGAAACCTGAGCAACTGGGTCTCAAATTTAGAAAAATATATTGGCTGCTAGGGCGACACTCTATGTTGTCAATATATAATAAACTGCTTCTTTATAAGCAAACTAGCTGTACCTGCTCGCTTCGCTGGGCATTTAAAATTAACATTATTATTTATTGTCATTATTACAGTTTCTTTATTAAAAACTGTTTAACTTCCCCTTCCCGTCTTAAATCAAGCTTACATCAAATATAGTATTTAATATTCCTAACATTTAATCTTTGTCGTCTATCTCATCTTCTTCGATGATAGTTTCGATTGGCTGCAAATCGTTCATGAGCCCCATGAACTTATTAGTTAAAACGACATCGTCTTCATTGCACCGAATGATGTCATTTGGAAAGCATTGTTGTAAGATCTGATAGATTTTAAAAATGCATTTGATTTTACATGTGTTCCATGGAGTAGCGATTTTAATAGCTCTGGAAGTTGTCGCAAAAGTTCTAGTTATATTTTGCCAGCTGAACAGCATAAACCTTCACATTCACCCATCCACTTTAATGCTTTACAATAACTACAAAATTTTGCCATTGAACTTAATTTTGATTCTTATTTATAATCAACTGTAAGATCATACGAAAAACCACAATTTATTTTTACTTTCCAACGAATTTTTAATTAATAATTAGTATTAATAATAATAATAATAATTAATAATAACAATTAATAATAATAAGATTAATAATAATAATTAATAACAATAATAAGTTGATAAAAGCTGAAATTTTAAATTTAGCCTTTTTGATCATTAGCGCCCTCAACCGCTTTAGGAGTTTGAACACCGTTGCAGACGTTCTTAATTAGTCTTAAGATAGCTCAAGGAAGAAAAAATATATTTGAAATTTTCATTTTAATAATAAGTTTATAAAAGCTATAAAATCAGATAATTAGCGATTCTCATCATTAACGCCCCCGCAACTGGTATACTGGTGTATACCCGCAACTGGAGTTCAACACTCATATAAATATTAGCATATCCATTAAGCACATGTATTTTCTACATGGATACCAAGTTTCAAGTCAATCGGATGCATGGTTCAGTAGTTATAACGGAACATCCGTAAAAAACCACTGTAGATTTATATATTAGTATAGATTCTGAAGCTTATACGCACTTATGGCATCCAACTTTGGGGATGCACTAAGAAACCTAATATAAAATTCATTTAGACGTTCCAAAATAAAGTACTTCGCAGGATTGTCAATGCCCCGTGGTACATCCGAAATGAAGACATCCATCGAGACTTGAAAGTGCCTATGATCGAAGATGAGATCAAGGGGTTTGTAAACAAACACCAGAAAAGGTTGGAAAGCCATGAAAATGTGGAAGGGAATCACAGTTTGAAAAATGTGTCACCACTTGGGGTATACATCATCACCTTTTAAAATTCATTGAATTTCTTGAAAAACGGATAGTTCAAATTTGATAGGCCTAAAGATTTTGGTTTTCTTCTAGTACTTCTACAGACACCTACCTAATTCGCAGGAACATTGATAGTGTTGTTCTTCAGTGCCTGCTCAATAATGGAATGCATGCAGTCTGCTTCCATTTGAGTGTGCCCAACTTCAATGGTTCTGATATGTGCTTCTATCACTATAAGAAATTACATTTTTTTAGCTTTCTGCCATTGGTTCTGATAACTTTTATTTTAGATAATAGAAAAATATTGCTAGATATATTTAATCTAGTCACAATTTGTAATGTATATACCACTGAATTAGAGAATAAAAAAAAACTTTAAACTTTTACCAACAAACCTTTGAAAAATTAATAATAGGTAGGTGTCTCCATAGTTTTCAAAAAGTTATATAAAAATTAGACTTTGTCCATAAAGAATCAGTAACATAACAAAAATAGGGACATTTTGTAATATCAGTCTCACTTTTAATCATGTGGTAAATTGTTGTAATACTGGCGGTAATATTCGGGCAAAGGCTTCTTTAAGTAATACAGGTCCTCAAATTTCCTTGCAGTGATTTTTCTTTTATTTTGATCCAATTGTAAGCGAGCAAAAGATAACTCTGTCACCTACGATGATTTTCTTTGTGATTTTAATTCCTCAGGGAATCGCAGTTTGAAAAATATGTCATCACTTGGAGTATACCGTAGAGCCCGAATGTCAGTTAGTTTCGCATCACCTTTTGAAATTCATTGAATTTCTTGAAAAACGGATAGTTCAAATTTTATAGGCCAAAATATTTTGTTTTTTTTTCTAGTACTTCTGCAGACACCTACATAATCCGCAGGAACATTGATAGTTTTGTTCCTCAACGCCCACTCAATAATGGAATGCATGCAGTCTGCTTCCATTTGAGTGTGCCCTACTTCATTGATTGTGATATGTGCATCCGTCACTATAAAAAAATACATTTTTTGGCTTTCTGCCATTGATTCTGTTGATACATTATCTGCCTGCCCGATTGTCTTTTCAATTAAATCGACCCAAACACTTGCAAACTCTTCAGAATTTAAGCCTCCTTCAATTTCGTTCCATAACTAATAGAATCCATCTTTGTTCTTTAGATTATAAAAAGAGAGATTGTGTACTTGAAGTTTTGTTCTATAATACAGAGTATTGATATTTGACTTAGGTGCCATTAACACAGCTTGTAAATCAACAGTGGAAATAATTTGTTCATCATTTTTATCTTTGTATTTTTTTCTAATCTGGCTTCTTTCTTTGTTTGATGTTCTTAATAACCCACTTCATTCTTGGGAAAATATAAAACAAAGTTTTTGGAATTAAAAACATCGTGAAAAACAGCGATGGATGGAGGCAGCATTTCTTGTGATATACATCAATCGTTTTTGTAAAAATCATATGAAGCTTTTTTCGTACTCAACTCCGGTAGTAAATATTTCTTCTCGGTTGTTGCACGACAATAAGATTCCATACCAGACAAATAGTCTAAAAACTCTCGACGTCCTTTATCAAATGGCTTTGAAGCAGAACTTCCATTTCCACATGATTGACGGGCACTGGAGGCATTATCATGTGCGGTTCTACTGGAGCGCTTATTTTTCCAATTAAGCACGATAAAAACATAATCGACAAAACATAATCCTACATACTTTTGATCCTGCTTCTTTAGGTGATAAATCAATGAATGTTTTCTTCTAGATTCCTTTATATCTGTTCTATATCGTGGACGCTTAATAGATGCAGAATTTATGAGAACATCAACATAAACTTTTTTCTTATAACAATTCCAAAAATCTTTACAAATACCTGCCCGATCTTTTTCCGTCACCTGAAGTTCCGTCAACATTTTATTGTCCCTTGTTTAGTCTTTTTACAACTATATCTATTTTTAAATGTTTTCGGTTTACGTGGAACTTCACAATTCCAAGTTTTTGCTTTTGTTTTCTTTCTTCTGCAATATTTCTTCCCAGTTTCTCTTAAATTCCTATTCTTTTCTACAAACCAATTTGATTTTTGTATCTGCGCCCTTCTTTCTATTTTTATTATTCTATTCCTATTCTTTTCTCTATAATAATCAGTTTAAAAGTCAGGATGAAAACAATATGGACCTAAGCCACTTTCTTCACTTGTCGTAACAAAAATATTCAGGGAGCTGGAACAATTCGCTGTAATAGACTTACCAACAATTCAATTGCCTCCACAGATTTCAAGAAAATAAAAAGAGGCGATTATGAATATCGAATTGCAGAAGAAAATAATATTGTTGCTCTTCAATGGAACGACAACAACATTCTCACAATGTGTTCCAATTCTTTAGGCGCCAAACCCATTCATATTGTGAAAATATACTCACAATGTGACAAAAAGGTTGTTCAAATTGAACAACTATATGTCGTGAACAAATATAATGCGAATATGGGCGGCGTAAATCGCTGTAACGAAGACATAAGACATTATCATACTTCCAGTAAAGGGAAAAAATGGTATTTTTCCCTAGTTGCTCCATGCATTGATAAAATCAATAGAGGTGCCATGAACCAGTTATATTTTAGGGGGGATACAGCTAGTGATGGGAAATACGGATTTTTTGGAGAGTCGGATCACCGGTTCCGAATCAGTTGAAAGATCCGGATCCATGAGCCGGTTCTCGGATCCCACTGAATCTTTTCTCGCCTAACTGGTTGCGTAACTAAGTTGCATAGTCAGATAAACAAATACTTGACGATCAGCTGTAGTATATAGAAATTAGCATAACATTTTAATTTCCGAGAATATCAACATGCTCGTATGTATGTATTATTTTTCGTACGAATTATTACAAGGCCTCGGTATATTAATGACATCAAAAAGCAATAATTCACTTTTTATTGTAGTTATAGAATTTCTTTTTCATAGTTGTAATTTGCTAAGAAGGCATAAATAAAAATTCGGTTGTGTAAACAGATTTGCGCAGGCATTACGAAAAATGTATTTGTATTAAAAGATGGTTGTAATGAAAGATGTATCTATTTTAGAAATATTTAATGATATTACTGTTGAAATAAGTGCAAAAAACGTTGGTATTTCAAAAATACTTCTATTTATACCAGCAATGAAAAGTCACATACGATATTGCAAAGCTACAATATTAAATAAATAATCAGAGCCAATGCTTGATGTTTTGCTCAACAACATTACTAGCCGATTTAAAAATTATTAAAGCAATCAGCTTATATCACAAGCTACGAATTTGGACCCACGTTTTAAAAAATACGGATTTGCAGACATAAACAAAGCAAATCAAGCTATAGAAAAATTGAAATCAAAAATTACGGCACTTGCTGCAGGAAATATTCAATGTGCAGAAAGCAGGAAGTGGTGGTTGTGGCATGTCTCTTGTATGGAAAAATTTTGAAAACAAAGTAATAAACATAAAAAGTTCCAGAAACCCTACAACAGAAGCTATTAAGGAAATAGAAAAATATTTAAATGAGCCCTTAATCGATCGACACGAGGATCCCTTAATATGGTAGTTTCAAAGAAAAAATATCTATTCAAGACAATATGAATTTGTCCAAAATAGGCTCTGTCTTATGTCTACTTCAGTGGCATGTGAATTATTAATAAAACTAGTCAAATTGTGACAGAAAAAAGAAGTCGACTGAAAACTAAAAAGATATAAGAAAACTAAATAAATATGTAATTGTTTAAAGATATATTAATATATTTAATTAATATGTGTATTGTTCTAATTATACATATATATATATATATATATATATATATATATATATATATATATATATATATATATATATATATATATATATATATATGACATCTAATATTTTCACGGATGTTTGATAATGTTTCTAACTCATTCCGGGTGTTGATCCGTTGATTCTGTGAAGAGTAACGACGTTTCGCCAAAATCTCATTTGGCATTTTCAAGTGTTGTCCGATTCGACAGAAGAGTCCAACTGACGTGCATAGGTCGTTGTGTTCATTTTTATAGCCGGCCTGCGACTGCGCAGATTATATCGGAGTAGTTCGGGATTATTTGCGGCGCTCGGCAACGCTGTCGAGCGTCCGTTTTTCTACCTCGATTTTTCTACCTCCTCGCCACCACGTGACGTGTGACTCTTCAAAGAATCAACGGCTCGACACCCGGAATGATTTAGAAATATATATATATATATATATATATATATATATATATATATATATATATATATATATATATATATATATATGTTTGTGCGTACTGTTTCACGGATGGAAAAACATGTATTGGGTTTTTTCCGGGAGTACATCCGGTTGTCGGGTTGGTCCCTGTTGGGAGCTTGCAGACGTTTCTCCAAAATCTTATTTGGTATCTTCGTCACAGTAGACAGTCACGAACCTCGCGACAGTAAGCACAGAAGAAGAATATATATATATATATATATATATATATATATATATATATATATATATATATATATATATATATATATATATATATATATATATATATATATCACGTCACGTGTCTCTCGGGACCGGTTTCTAGCCTTTCAGCCGTCATCAGCCGAGCTCTAGACCAACGCAAGGAAAGCAGTTCGGAGAGGCGATCGGGGCCAGACTAGATTAACTGGCCATTTTAATGACGGGTCGTGATCGCACACAACTCACGCCATCATACGGCGAATGCTCGTAGCAGTCAGGACCGCTCGTAACATTCTGCCTGGAACCTCGGGTATAGTACCAGGTATGCCCACAAGGTAGCCCGAACTGCTTTCCTTGCTTTCGTCTAGAGCTCGGCTGATGACGGCTGAAAGGCTAGAAACTGGTCCGGAGAGACACGTGACGTCGCATGGTTGACAGTTCGGCGAAAGCGATCGGTGGCACCACGTGGAGAAGGGGTGAAAGATTTCTGTAATATTTCCCTCCACGGTTCCGTTACGCTACCTTGTGGATATATATATATATATATATATATATATATATATATATATATATATATATATATATATATATATATATATATATATACATATATATATATATATATATATATATATATATATATATATATATATATATATATATATATATATATACATATATATATATATATATATATATATATATATATATATATATATATATATATATATATATACAGCTATTGGTGAAAAATAATTGTACTAAAAATGATCATGAGAAATTCACCAAAAATATGTTTAAGCTTCTACTTAAACGACCGCAAGAGGACGTGACGAGCTAAACATTTTTAAAAATCATTTTTTTTGTGTATTTTCAAGTGTTAACCGAGTAAGAAAAATTCTCAGTTATAATTAGCAAACTGTCTCCTATAACTTTGTTTTATGACATTTTGTTGTAACTTCGCGAATAAAGAAATGGGGGGGGGGGGGGGGGGGGTATCTATTTAGATGAAAAGTCGTCTAATGTCCGTTTACCTAAACCGATTTTTCTCAATTTGGATTCATTTAAAAGGCAATTGCTGGGACAATCAGATAATCTGATAAATGAGACCGCGAGGTGGCGTTACATTCAACAATAGTTTTTTTGAAGTTTTGTTCAGTTTTTTCAAATGGAATGGTACAGCTTTTATTACATGGCTAGAAAGGTAATTTAAAGATGAATTGTCCAGTGAAAACCCGAAATCGATATCTCTGACATGTCAAGAGATATTTCGATTTTTCTGAAAAAATCAGTTAGTTTTAATTTTTACCGTAATATTAAGTTAAAAATTGGTCTTAATATTTACGTCGCAATCGCAACCGCAACAATTTTATTTAAAAAATAAAATTATCTATTCAGTATCAATCATCATAAATGTTCTAATCCTGACCTTGATAATATTTTCTAATTTAATTACATAAGCGGAAAAAATGCCTTTTTTCCAACCAAACCATGGAAACAAATAAAAACAGTCAAATTAACTTGTCAGTTTTGAAATGCATTACATTTTCAACACTGCATTTATTGATTATTAATAATTATTATAATAATATCTAACAATGCATTTTACGAATAACGAGGCCTATGACATGTTGGCGGTTTATTTCCAATGTTTTGAAAATGCATGTATTGCAGAGCGGCAATATGCAAGTCAATATCCCGAAATAAGGCATTATTCGAAGAAGGTGTTTACACGTCTAGCAAGCCAGATCCAGTCCGCACCAGGTAACTTTCGATTCGTAATGGAGATAATATCGTAAATGTTCAGGCTTATGTTGAAACCAACCCCCATTTAAGTATCAGACAAATATCTGAAGAATTAGGTGTTACCAAGACATCCGTTCATCCAATCTTAAGAGATAACAAGCTGCACCCCTATCATGTTGTCTTACACCAAGCGCTTTTGGATAACGATTTCGACAGACGGATAGTCTATTGTCACTGATTAAAAAATAAGTGCTGTGGAAATAAACAATTGTTAAAACGCATACTATGGACTGATGAAGCTACTCTTAGCAGTGATGGAGGCGTTATCTTACATAATATGCACTACTGGGCAGTTGCTAATTCACACTGGATGTTAGAAATCAACCACCAACATAGATGGGGTGTGAACGTATGGTGCGGTGTTTTGGGAGACAAAATTTTTGGTCCCTTTATTTTTAATGGACATTTGAATAGTGAAACATATTTAAATTTTTTACAAAATGGACTGCCAGAACTAATGGAAGATGTTTCGTTGGAAACAAGAAGGCAAATGTGGTACCAGCATGATGGATGCCCTGCCCACTTCTCGCAGGCGGTTCGAAACTTCTTGGATGCTTCGTTTCCAAATCGTTGGATAGGACGGGGTAGTTTATTTTCATGGCCGGCGCGCTCACCTGATTTGACAGTCCTCGATTTTTACTTGTGGGGAAGACTAAAAGACCTTGTTTTTCAAACTCGTCCTACCACACGAGAAAACATGATTGAAAGAATTCAAAATTCAATAACCAGCATTTCAAGAGCGGAAATTGAAGCTGCCGTTTTTAGTACTCGTCGAAAAATAAATCTTTGCATTTCTAAGGATGGAAGGCATTTTGAACATTTAGAAAGGCGTTAAAGTTCAGATTCGGTTAATTATTAGACTGTTGTGCTGTTAATTTTATTTGACTGTTGTTATTATTATTATCTTCGTTGTTGGCCCGTTGGCCTTTAAACACGCTCCAAATTAATATGGCACGAATAATTTGGACCAGTCCTAAGCCTGGGTAAAGTGTGAAGGAAGACAAACATTAGGTTAATATTTTTTTAACTTAATGCAGGTAGTAGTGAAATAATAACTGATTTTTTCAGAAAAATCGAAATATCTCTTGACATGTCAGAGATGTCGATTTCGGGTTGTCACTGGATGATTCCTCTTTAAATTACGTTTCTAGCCATGTAATAAAAGCTGTACCATTCCATTTGAAAAAACTGAACAAAACTTCAAAAAACTATTATTGAATTTAACGCCACCTCGCGGTTTCATTTATAAACTAAATAATTTATTTTCCAGATTTTCTAATTGTCCCAGCAATTGCCTTTTAAATGAATCCACATAGAGGAAAATCGGTTTAGGCAAACGGACATTAGACGACTTTTTATCTAAATGGGTAAAACTCCCCACCCACTTCTTTATTTGCGAAATTACGACAAAATGTCATAAAACAAAGTTGTAGGAAACAGTTTGCTAATTATAACTGAGAATTTTTCTTACTCGGTTAACCCTTGAAAATACACAACAAAAATTATTTTTAAGAATGTTTAGCTCGTCACGCCCTCTTGCGGTCGTTTTAGAAGCTTAAAAATATTTTTGGTGAAATTCTCATAATCATTTTTAGTACAATTTTTTCACTCCAAAGCTGTGGGATAAATAGTTTTCAAGATACGGCCGCGATCCATCCTTAATGGGACACCTGGTATATATATATATATATACACATAAAACAATAATAGATTGGACATTTTAAGCCGCAATACGGCGACTTCGAACGATCTATTTTGTATTACGAGTCCACGGATCTTTTGAGCCGATTCTCACGGATCAATGGATCAACGGATCTAAAAAAGACCCGAGACCCGAGATTCGTCCGACCCGACTACTATTATCTTTTTCTATAAGATAAAAGATCGGAATCTGGGAGTAGGATCAGATTCGATTCGGACATCTCTAGATATAGCTGTAGCACTTCTTCGGCAGAATAAAGACCATGTAGCAGTTCTAAGGGGAGAGTTAAAATGAAAATATGGATATTCGTTTCAATAGAATTGACCATTTTGTTATTCCACAGGACAAACAAACAAAGTGTCGCTACTCTCGCTCAAAAACTACTACCAGGTGTCGTGATGTTGGTGTTCATGTCAAATGCTTTGTTGCATACAACACAATAATTTGATGTAAAATTATTTTTAGTTATACAAATACAGTATGTTCCTAACGTCCTATATGTAGGCGTGGCCCTTCCAGGTCCTATAGGGCTCTGTAGCACCTAATGTTCTATATCCTTAAAATTAATAAAAAAAAATTTAAAAAAATCTCTTGTTTGTAAAAAAGTGTTTTCAGGCATATCTAGGTTAATAAAATGACAAATAATTGACGTTGTTTATGTCGCGCTGACAAATTAGCTCCTTAGTTTCAATTCGACCGTGAATTCTTAAACTTCAGATCGCTGCTATAATTAATCTCTTTTAATTAAGAGTGGTCAATGTTTTTGGCGAGACGGATAGTGTTAAAAACCGTACTGTCATTACATATTCCTTTTTGACAGACTTATTAATATGTGACCTTCATGAGGTGGAAAATGATCAGAATGGCTCGTTCCAGTCTTGATAAATGGAGTCTATATACTGAATATATCCATTTGGTACGTATCTTCTACACCCTAAATAGAAGTAATACTATAATCATTGATATTAGGTATTCTTAGGAGATAGGTGTTTAGAGAAATTAAATTAGAGGAATTAAACAAAATGATTTTATAATAATAATAACTTTATTAATAAAAATCATATTTACAATTTATACATATGTCATAGTACGTACGTGTTACTAAATAAACCATCTATGTAAAAATATAAATAAGTAAAAATTTCGATAACAAAAATATTATAAATAAAACTTAACTAGATAAAAATGACTATTATCTGCCTGCACCCACGGACTTGGAATTATCAATGTAACCAAAGGGGGAAGCTGAGTAGTCCGCCAGTCCAGACCTACTGACGCCTATTTTGTATTGAATGATCGATTCAATAAATCACTAAAGCCTCGTTGTATCAATGGACGGACATTATGTACGTACAGCCTTTATAAGATAAGAATTGGATCAGTTTCCGTAAATCAAATCCATCAGCCTTTACGCGTTGATCCATTTGGTTTTCCTGTAACAAAAAAAATTAAATTTAGCTTTTCTCATTAAATGGTAGCAGCATCATTAAGTAATATAAAATAATATTAAATTTAAAAATTTTTTGTGAATTTTGAGTAAATTTTCTCTGAATCATCATTTGCCACGGTGAAATTTTGGGCAGTTACGTGGTCATATCAACTTGGTTGACAATGAAAGTTCGGGACGGCCAAAAACTGCAATCACTACATACAACATAATATTATATTATTGATTGATGTGTCCAAACTTTGTGATAGTTCATTTTTTAAATTGAATAAAACAATGTTTTATTTTGTTATCTGTTACTTTTATTTTTAAATTTGTGTGACTATAGTTTTGTAAAACGATGTTACATTCTCAAAAAAAAAAGAGTTTTAAAGTAGTGTTTGAGATTATAACGTCATTTTACGAAACTATCACCGCACAAATTTTAAAAATAAAAGTGATAGATAACAATGTAAAAAATTGTTTTAATCGGTTTGTAATATAATATTATTTATTTGTATTGTATGTTTATATACACATATGTCCAAAAGTTTAGAATATTTACAAATAGGATATCCACGCCTATGATACTCTAAAATTGCGATGGATATTTATTTTAGACCGTTTTTAAATGAAAATAACAAAATCATTATTTTACTGATAACACAGGTTTTTTGATTTTTGCCCATTTCGTTGATATTGGTATTTACACATTATTTCAATATCTCATTTTATCAGATGAAGAGTAATTGCTTTGTTACAACAGGGCTTTAATGAAAGTGATATTGTGGAAATTACAAATGTTTCCCAAAGTGCTGCATCGAAAATCCATAAAAAAAATCCGTGAAGTATGGCAGGGATAAAATGACGTAAATGATCATCCCAGGAGTGGTAGAAAACGATATACAACAGCTGTACAAAACCGGCAGATATCAATGATAGCTCGAAGAAATCGTCTGGAATCTACAAGTGGTAAATCAAGGCTTGTTGGGCTTGAAGGGGTAAATGTTTCACGACAAACGATAACACGCAGACTGAAAGCGGTAAATTTGTATCGAAGACCTTCACGTGTTCCCAAACTAACCCTTCAACAATAAAATATAAGATTGCAATGGGTTCAAAAAATGGTGGATTATAGTCTTAACTGGAATAATCTGATGTTCTCCGATGAGACGAGAATTGGCTTGGTTTCTAATTCACGAAGAACATTAGTTTAAAGAGCTCTAGGTCTACAACACCGACTAGAAACAGCTCAATCACATATCCCATTTGAAGTTGGGATCGTGATGTTTTGGGATGTTATTAGGACGGGTACACAGACACCTCTATTGATCCTTGAGAGAAGAGTCACTGATGCTGTGTACTTCGAGGGAGTTTTAAATCCAGTTATGCGTCTGTTCCGAGGCGCAGTGGGCAGATTTGTTTTCATGTATGACAACGCACTTCCTCATCGAACAGCAGCAGTATAAAATTTTCTTTAATAAGCGGGAATAACCAGGTTAGAGTGGCCAGCAAATTTCTCTGATATGAATGTCATTGGACATGCTTGAGATATTCTGAACCCAAATTGATCATTTAATCGACAGCATGCCAAATCGCCTACAGACATGCATGCAGACCAATAGAGGAACTACTTATTATTAGTGTTATTGAAAGTTGTTTTTTTTATTTTTAAATTACTATTGAAGGCAATTTTTATATTGTTTTTATTTACTCCAAAATAATAAATTAATTTTACTCACATTGGTCATTTGGTGTCGAGTTTTATTTGGTACTAGTAAGAGTTGTAATAAAATGATGATTACGCAAACCAGTAAAAGAAAAACTTAATATCAAGAAAAAAGTCCTTAATCCTTAATGTATCAAAAAGTTTGTTTTGTTAATACAATATATCGTTTTCAGTTTAAATATCTAGTTATATTTTCTAGTGTACCTTGAAACCAGACAAAGAGAAGCATATTTAAAACAAGCTGATTGAGGTATGTATTATAATCTAGAAGTAGAATAGCAGAATTGCAAATTTTTAAGCTTGTGAGTGTCATAAAAATTAGACAAAATGAGACATTTTCAACGTTGATAGGGTCAAGCCGTATATTTCAATTTTTTCATGGTTTTTGTAGTACATTAGGGAGTTTTTATGTGCTAGTAGATAATTATTTAGGTAACAGATGATATATTAGATAATTAGAAAATATTCAAGGGCCTTCGGGAGGCAGGAAATATTGTTCAATTTGAAATAACTCTCACCAAAATACATGGTAGTGCGTTAGGCAACTTTTTTGAGGTACGACATTTTGATACTTAAAAAAAAAATTAAGTTTTTTCGCTCCACTCTAGTGATCAGTTCGTAGAGGAAACATTTGTTAAGATAGAATTTTTACACTAGACGCTACTCTGTTAACTACCAATCAATTCCCATAACATGACAGTGGAAAAAACCGACAGAGCATTTACTTGAAATATTTTGCTATCTGATTTTATTAGAAATGGCGCATTGATGATTTTCAGGTTACTTTTATTCGAATATGTATTCCTGGTACCATGAAATATACAATATAATATTATTTTTATTTCCATATTCAATTTTTTTAGGTCAATATATCTAAGACTATACTACTACAATCAAAAAGTAAGATGACTTTTTAAATAAATTACAAAGTATTTATTTATTTAATCAAATTTATTATGTCTTCGACAAGTTTTAGTGTTAGAGGCGCATCAGCAACTGAGAAGGCTATTTAGCGACTGGACCTACAGCTTAACGTGGTTTCCGAACCACGGTCATCGGCTACCTATTGTTGCCTTCAAAGTTGTCAATCTTTTGAAGAATTGATTCCAATCTCAATATAGTTCTTATATTTGCATTTCCCAATCAGTCTAGTCTTGATACTCCTTCAATCATCTTTTTCACTTAGGTATCCTCTAAATTATTTCTTTATAGCCTAAAAATAATTTTGAAGAAAAGTTGCAATGCCGCTTAACCCTGCCTAAATGGCAATATTTTTCCAATTCATTTAACATGGGATTTTTGCACTTTTTATATATTAATTTTTTTCTAGCTTATTATATTGATTATCTTAATAAATCTTGATTGTTTAGATTGATAAATTCTTACATTGGAGTCAAAAATTAATTTTATAAGTTTTCCGAAGGTTAAAATTTATTTATACCGTTTTTCCCAATAATTATCTATCATTTTCAAATTTACTGACTATCCGATGCTTTTTATTTATTTAAATGTTATATATTTCATTTTGCACTTTTAATAGTAATTAAAACCAAATTTTAAATAGGAAAAAATTGATATATTATAATTCAATAAGTTAATTCAAATTTCAATTATTCAATAATTTAAAAAACCGCTCAGTTTAAAACCCGTTATAATTCGTGGTACTATTGGAAATACATATCAGAAAAAAATTTGCAAGGCACTGCTTCAATTATGAAAGCCCACCATAAAAGGGCAACACTTAGAACATTAAATATATTCAACAGTTTCATATACAAAAATGTATGTAAATATATTAAATTTTACACCGAGGTAGTAATAGTATATACCATAAATTATAATATATCAATTTTTTCGTATTTAAAATCTGTTTTTAATTACTATAGCGAGCGCAAAATGAATATATAACATTTAAATGAATAAAACGGTATAAATAAATTTTAACCTCCGCTCAATATGAAAAACCCGTTATATTTGTAAGTGTTTACTACGTACTGTTTTTAGAGTGAAAAATATTATCTTATGTTATTAAAGCAGCTGTTAGCGAAATCAGGTACGGGCCAGTACCACCCCACATCTCCTGCTTTCGATTAATTCGCTCCAGTCGTGGCCGCAGGACGGTAGCTGCGTGATTGCATGGCTAACTACCGTCCGCCGGTAATTATACGTTGTCCCGCGACGCTATTCTTTTGTTTTCAGGATTTAATTTGGAAGAAGATTGAACCTGCACGAGAGGTGCATTTTGATGCACCTCAGCATCGTCGAAATTGGTGAAGCACCGCTCCGGGGGCGGTACATTTGCCTCCTAAATTGGCGAACGATCATGGTAAAATTTAAATTGGCCCTTTTATAGAAAGTTACCCCGTTGCTAGTTGATACTAAGATTTTGCCTCATTCATATATGTATTTTCATTAAAAATGAAATATAGAGTGGAAGAAGTCCCTTCCAATTAAATGAATTTCTTTGAATATATCTCTAATGGCTATAGTTAGCTTTTTGTTGCAGTATTAATATCTTATATAACGTCTTTCACTATTTTTTGAATAACAAAATGATATACTTTTATTTCATTTTGTTCGTCTTTCTATTCTCCTTATATCTGGCTTTCTTGGTTTGGTTTGGATATTGGAAAGGTGTACCAGTTATCCTTCCTTGTAACATCAGTCGTTCTTGATTGTCGAATCTTAGTTTTCGTTCATGAATAATTTGGAATAACCTTGTGGGTTCCATGGAATGCGATGGACCGGTTTCCAGCACCAAATTAACAAAACCAATGTGTTTAAGGTCTTGTTTTTAATAGTCCATGTTTCAGCGGGATAAAACAATACTGAAAAAAAATAAGGTTTTTTACTGCTTCTGCTATCTGCTTCTGCTTCTGCTTCTGCTATCTGCTTCTTTGTGTTCTATCTAATGTCTCTATCTCTCTTGTTCTTCTACAAATGTCGCATTATATTTCTTTGTTCGATATTAAAGCCCTATGTTAGACGAATTGGCTTACTACCTTAAATTGAGCTTGTAGCGTTTACACATTATCGGCCGCTACAGGTAAGATCGTTTTGCGCGAGTCTTATTTGAGAGCGCGTCGGTATTCTACGGGAAGAAGGCCGAGGAGTCTAACATCGAGTTCGAGCTAAACAGAAGTCTTCACGCCGTACCTTTCCATTAGAGGTATGCAGATTGACTGACCAAGCTATACTCAGGCTTATTCTTTTGTATTTTTGTAGAGGGTTTTATGGAACTCGGTCATTTTAGGTTGTTATGGAACCTAGTCAATTTAGGGCCGATAATTACAGAACCCGATCAATTTAGGACTCAGTCGTTATAAAACCGGTCATATCAGAGCCCAGTCGTTACCGAACCCGGTCATTTTGAGGACCCCCGCGTTCTGGACACAGAATTGCCCAGTGAACGAACTTATTAGTAACCGGATAGTCCAGAGCCTGGCTAAACGAGCAGCGTGATAAAAGGAGATAAGGCCAGATAATAATTTATTTTTTGCTATTTTATTAGCATATTTCTATGCAGCTTTTACGTTATTTGCTTAATAGCCTCACTACCACCGGGTAATAATATCATACAATTTAATCTTATATATTTTAACTTGGATTTATCTTAATTGATCTACTTGCTAATATTTGATTCAGTTTTATTTAGTTAGTTTAATTTAAGTAGGTTTAGCATAAGCTTATTTGAAATCGTTTATAAATTTAACAAGAGCTCTTATAAGATAGGAAAACATGTTAGAACCAGAATTTTTTAGTGACAAATAGACCTTTTTTATATTTTTTTGTTATTACTGTTTAATTTGTATATTTTTGTTCTATATGTTATTCTCTGGGATTATGCTTGTGCTTATTAAATGTCTAATATCATTATTGAGTATTTTTAAATAAAATAACTATTTCCCAGTTTTAGGGTTTATTTATATCTTGAGTAATTTTAAAGAACTGGGTGGCGCCCTATTGACTTGCCTGATCAACCCATCCGTGACCTATGTCCAAATGCCTCCGGCGAACGGCTGCCGTCGCTGTAATTAAAATTTATTTTTTTTGTAAAGGGATTTATTTAGTTACAAGCTATTTGACTAATGTTTCACATATTTTGGCGGTTGTTAATCATAATTTTCGTTTTCTTCTCATTGATTTCTCTGTCGCAAAGACGACTTTCATCCTTTATTTGATTGATAATTAAGGACAGTTCCTTCCGAGTGGACTTCACAAGTGTGGTGCCATCCTCATAACATAAGTCAGTTATTTTAATGCCTCCAATACTGACCCACCCGTCTAATCCTCGAACGTTGATAGGATGCAGCCTTGTCTGGTTCCTATATTTTCGCAAAACTCATCAAATATTCGATTGAAAATAGTCAATTTGCGCTACGAATTGATGCTGCATCCTCCCTACTTTTCGGACTTGGCCCTTCTCGAACTTTTTTTCCTCTCCAAACATGAAAAATAGCTGGCTGGAGAGAAAGTCACATCAAATGGAAAAATAATCGCCGAGACAGAGGACTATTTTGCAGAGTTCAACAGCTGGTAATGTTTGGCATTAGGCATAAAAAAGTAATAAAATCAAGTGTTTCGAGCTAAAAGGAGACTACGGTGAAAAATAAATCTATTTTCGGTAGAAAAAACATTTCATTGAAAGTGTGCAACTTTTTACTCTACCCTCGTATGTGACTTAACTTCTATACTATTTCAATTCTGTTTATTTATACACGATTTGTTCGGCTTAAATTATTCGATGTCTGTATAGGACATATTTTAACTTAGCGACCATTTAATTTAGCAAGAAGACACGAGTACGAATGTTGACCGCATTTGCCAGTCTGTTAGAGACTATCCACGACAGTCTCTACGTGTATTGTGCAAGAGATGAAGTCCGAATATCCAACTAAACAAGTCGAATTCTATAGGACAATGAAAAATCGTTTTAAGAGCTCCAATGATATATGGTCTTTTGATGAATCGAATTTCCACGTCAAAGGCTACGTGAATAAAAAAAATTGCTGATATTAGACTCCCGTCAATCCGCTGGAACTCCATAAGAACTCTAAGTTGCCTAAGGTTGTCGCTTGGGCTGCCATATCAAGCGAAGGAATTATTATTATCGGCCCCTACTTTTTTGAGGATAACGGGATTTGAAAGTATCCGGACTTTTTTGGCTCCAGAAATGCAAAATTTGATCGAGCTACAACCACACTACATTTGTCCAACGAGATGGAGCAACTTCCCATATCACGAATGATTCTATAGCAGCTCTTCACGATTTATTCCCGGAAAGAGTGAGTAGTCACCGAAGGGGCATCAACTGGCCACCGAGGAATCAAGATTTAACACCCGCTGATTTTTTCCTATGGGGCTACTTAAAAAGTAAGGTTTTCAAGCTATTACCATCCAACTGAAATGTTTTGAAGCAAAGAATAATAGACGAAATCCACACGATTCTAATAGCGATGCTCCAGCTAATGATTGAAAATATCAATTCCAGGCTAAATGAGTTTAAAGAAGCGGATGGTGCGCATTTACGGATGGTTTTTTTTTATAAATAAAAATTCAAAAAGTACTCTAAACTACTAACTTAACAGCAATTAAATAAATTTGAATTAATGCTGATGTTTTATTTTTTAAGTATCAAAAAAAAAAATTAAGACACCCCTTTAAAAATATCAGAACGTTTACGTTGTAAAGATAGATTTATTAAAAAAATGCTGGATAAAAATTAAAAAAAGTGTAATTAATATGACTGGAGGACGAAATGAACGTTATAAGATAATGCAATTAATAAAAAAGTGGCGTTATCAATTCGAATGTTGTTGATGAAATTTGTCCTGGTAGACGTATAGAAGAATTAGGAGTTTGGTAAAAAAAAATAAAATGTCATAATTTACTATCATTGGGGAACATTGTTTTCGAAAAACGTGTTGTTTTGAACTCCATACTAACGATTCCCTGCGATAAATCTTCCTGTAATACATTAGTTCCAACAGTGAAAATGCACTCGACAGATGCCAACAAAACGAATGCAGACGTAAACTCTAAAGTTGCTTTTATTAAGAATTTATTTTGTTGATAATATAAAAAATTTATCATTCCATAATTGTTAAGGAATTTAAAATTTCTGTGTTACATTTAAGTACTCTACATGCTGCCATAGGATATAAAGCGCTGAATAAATTAACTTGTTTAAACGTGCCAACAATAAACCAGCTTTATACAAGCGATAGAGGGAGAAATTGGCCTCGCTCCCGAAGCAAGTGCTAAAGAAAGCTGCAAAGGTGTAACAGAAGAACAACGTAAAGAACTGCGAGAAATTATTTTTATTTTATTATTATTTATTTTAATCGATAATTATTTATCAATAAAATAAAAATTATTTTTTATACTGTTAGCTATCTATTGCAGATGATAATGGAAATCAAAATAAAAAAAGTATTATAGATATTGTAGATAAGCGTAACCCACTCATTATTAATCCCGAATGACTAAAAATCTATTCATTTATATCAATTGCAATTTTTTTTATTTAGTTTTATTGTATTAATTAATTGTTATTACGGTAAAATATATTACTGCAAGTAAAAAATTGTAAATAATATTAATCACATTTTTTGAGACAATATTTTGAATGTCTAGACTGTCTGGACTAATAGTTTATAAAACAAAATATTTTACCATTTACATATTAAAAATGCCTACCTTTAGAATTTAATCTTTTGTATAAGCAAATAAACAAATTGATTTTTAACAGATTATTTTTTTAACATTCCGGAAAATTTGCAAATATTTAATGCTATTACAAAATTAATTTATTTTTTTAATCAAAAAATATTCCGCAATATAATTTATCTATTATAACTTTCTATCATTTGTCTTTTTGAATTTTCGCGCGCTTATTTCGAAGCAATATGAAAGCGATGTTGCCACATCACTACTAGTAGTTTCGATTTGTTTCTCGACTTAATTGAAAAATTCACATTTTAAATTATAATACGAGGGTTGTTAAATAAAAGTCCTTAAAAATCCAAGAGATGGCACTTTTTTTTAGTAAGCATACTAACTAAAAACAAAGCTCCTGATGTGTTTTTAGTAAGCATTATTATTCACCAAATAGCTGTCAAGGTTTCAGTTATATTCATCACATGATTTAATTTTTATTGTTTTTATATTATTTTAAAGTTTCGAGTGGTGATTAAACACTTATATTTAAAAGGTTTTACACCGAAAGAGATCAAAGCTGAACTGGATGAATAGCACGTGAATAGTTCATAGCACGTCTGCTCCTGTGTTTGCAACTGTTTATAATTGGGAAAATGAGTTTAAACGTGGCCGAATATCCACAAAAGATGAACATCGTTCGGGACGTCCAGTGGAAATGACTACTCCCGAAATGATTGACAAAATGCACGACATGGTTTTAATTGATCGAGGAATCTAAGTGCACGAAATAGCTGAGGCCACAGGCTTATCGCAAGGTATAGTGTTTTGCACGAAAAATTGAGTGTGAAAAAAATTTCGGCAAGATGGATGCCGCATTTGCTCTCAGTGGAGAATAAACGCAATCGTGTGGTCGACTCTAAGACTGTTTTGGCGCTTTTTCGTTGCAATCCTGATGTGTTTCTGCATCCATACATAACGGTGGACAAAACATGGATACACTACTATACTCCAGAGATAAAAGAACAATCAAAACAGTGGGTTTCTGAAGGCAAACGGGCTCCGAAGAAGGTGAAAACGATGAAATCAGCCGGCACGGTTATGGACACAGTTGAATCATCTACACCGATTACTTGGAAAAAGGAAAAACAATAACTGGAAAGCATTATGCGTCATTGTTGCACCGGTTGAGCGAAGAGATCAAGAAAAATCGTCCTCATTTGAAAAAGAAAAAGATCCCTTTCCATCACGACAATGCACGGGTGCACACCTGTATAGTTTCAATGGCCAAAATTATGGAATTAAAGTTTGAAATATTACATCTATCGGATTCACCGGATTTGGCCCCCAGTCAGTTTTTTTATTTCCGAACTTTAAAAAATGGCTCAGCTGACAAAGGTTCACATAACTACGATTTTTATATCTCAAATTTTCATTACGTTAAAAATGTAAACAAAAAATTCTCATGAAAATGTGTATTCTCCATAAGAGCCCATGAATGCCATGGCAGCCATATAAAAGTATAAAATTTTATTTCGTTTTTTATAAAACGGCGTGGTCAATTTTAAAATATTAGGCTCATATGATTTATATTTAATCAAAGAATAAGTAAGTAAAGTTTTATTAAATACCGTATTAAATGCATACACTGAACAACTTTAAACTTTAAACGAAATATTCACAACCGCATTGAAAATATAGCACAATGCATTCCACCAGAGGAAACCATATAAATCATAGATATCATGATGCTATTACTTGTTCTTCAATGTAAAATAAAAATTATCAGAATATCACTTATACTTATCATTGTGACACATTTTAAATTTCCGGCACTCTTATTTTGAAAACCCTTTATAAATGTCCAATGTACTTAATATTTCTAATAGTTTTATGAACCCTCTCCTGATAATAATTACCATATCAGTTGAAAGCTAAATCTACCTTGCCGATTCGATGGAATGAAGAAAAAAGCAGTTCGTCACGGCCCATGTTTATTTTTCACGTCAGTGTATCAATTTTCACGCGTTTTTCATTGCCACCAAATTGCCAGTCATCACCAGCTAACGAATTTATCTGTTCTGACGCATTGTTGTTGCCTCTCCAAGGTCCATTAGATTTACCAGGAATCATCTCATGCATTAAATCATTTTAATAACATGTTGCTTTTTTTCCGACCTTGCGATGTTAACATTATTGCTTTAATCTAAAAACAAATACTTTTAAATTACTTTCAGGTATGTTCTTGCTTAGCAGGAATATATTACCAAAGTCCATCGCCACTTTTTTGATTCAGTTAATTTAATCTTTGGATTATTTACCGGGTAGTCGATTCCATCTCAGTTTTTGTCTCAGGAAGTATTCTGTTACTTTATAATCAACCGATGAATGTACGTTATATTTTTATACATTTCCATATATTTTTTTTTCAATAATGTTTCTTTTTACATGAAAAAAAAAACAAATTTTATTTCTGTTATTAACTCAACAGTAATATATAGGGCTACTTAAAAAGTTCACAGACTAACAACGAAAATCGCGGTTTCAATTTTCAAAACCTCTAGATCCAGTGGCTTAATAGCTTTCTCAATTGCTGATGCGCCTCTAACCCTAAAACTTTACTTTGTATATATATATATATATATATATATATATATATATATATATATATATATATATATATATATATATATATATATATATATATATATATATATATATGTATATATATATATATAAATATATATATATATATATATATATATATATATATATATATATATATATATATATATATATATATATATATATATATATATATCATCATCATCATCATCATCAGCCCGTATCGATCCACTGCAGGATGAAGGCCTCTTCAGCATGCTTCCAACCTTCACGGTCCTGGGCTTTCCTCTGCCACTCGGGTCCAATATACTTAACGATGTCATCAGTCCATCGTGCTTTCGGTCTTCATCGCGGACGTTTGCGATCAATCGGTATCCACTCCAGGATTGCCTTGGTCCATCTGTCGTCCCATCGCCTCGCTATATGGCCTGCCCATCTCCATTTCAACTGGTTTACTCTTCCAATGATGTCACAGACTTTTGTTTGTTCCCTGATCCATGCGCAGGACTTTCTGTCTCGTCTTGTAATGCCAAGCATACATCTTTCCATTCCCCTCTGTGCCACCCGAAGTTTTTGAATTGATTGCGATGTGAGTGTCCAGGTTTCACTTCCGTATGTCATAACGGGTAGAACGCACTGATCGAATACTTTTCTTTTCAGGCAAAGTGGGAGTCTGCTCTTAAACACTATGTTGAGCCTACCAAATGCCTGCCAGCCACATTTAACATGCCGTTCCACCTCCCGGGCGGTATTCCCCTCCATGGAAATCCTCTGCCCAAGATATACAAAGCTGTCCACAATCTCTAAATCCCTTCCTAAAACTGAAATTCTTCTGTCCTGAGCGAAGTTATTGAACATAACCTGACTCTTTTTCAGGTTTATTTTCAAGCCAAATGGTTCGCCAGCCCTTTGCAGTTCTTGTATGCGTCTTTGCAGCTCCTCTGGGTCTTGTGAAATGAGAATAATATCATCTGCAAATCTAAGATGGTTTAAGTTTGCACCATTGATCTTTACCCCATCCTGTTCCCAATCCAGTTTACGGAATACTTCTTCAAGGCCAGCCGAGAAAAGAATAGGCGATATTGCGTCACCCTGCCGTACACCTCGTTCTATATTAATTCCCACTTCAAGATCATCAAGGTGAATTGTGGCTGTAGCTCCATCATATATCGATTCTAATAAGTTTACATAGGCTCTCTCTATACCTTGGCTAAGCAGTGCATCCATTATCGCATGCTTTGAGATGGAATCAAATGCTTTTTCGTAGTCGATAAAAGCCAAGCACAGTGACATGGTGTATTCGTTGTGCCTTTCTATGACTTGCTGTACAACCTGGATGTGATCCATTGTACTGAATCCACTTCTGAATCCTGCTTGTTCTCTTGGTTGTACGTCATTCAGTTTTTTTAATATTCTTTTAGAAATTATCTTAGTGAAAACTTTGTACATCACTGATAGGAGGCTTATTGGACGGTAGTTTTTTAAATCTTCCTGTGCTCCTTTTTTATGTAAAAGGACCACTTCTGCATTTTTCCATAAGTCAGGTACTTTTTGTTCTTTGAGGCATTTTGAGTATAATTTTGCCAGTGTTTTATGTAACGTCCGACCACCAGCTTTTAGCATTTCGACAGTTACACTATCCTTTCCTGGAGCCTTGCCGTATATATATATATATATATATATATATATATATATATATATATATATATATATATATATATATATATATATATATATATATATATATATATATATATATATATATATATATATATATATATATATATATATATATATATATATATATATATATATATATATATATATATATATAGTGAAGGAATCGCCCCTCACTCATATCAGTCCGAGGCTTGGTCAGTACCAAATATTTCGTGTTGATCAGTCTTCGACAAAATCAAAGAATAAACACAAGACTAAGAGTTAGTGATTTGGATTGGGGTGAATTGACGGCTGATCATGGTTTGAAGCAAAGTTAAACGAAAGGTCCTGTTGCTAAACAGCAGCCAAATTTATTGACGCATCTATAACGGAAATTAAACAGCCAATAGTACCCATTTTTTGTAACTATAATGAAAGGATTTTATGCCTTGATACTTTCCACTCACACATCTAGGATTTTTTCGTGAAATATTTCAAGAAATTCTGTTTTAGAAGCCATATTCATCTGATATAACGCTAAAACTGTAATTATGTCCACATAACTCTTCCAATTTAATAGCTGACTTAATACATTAACATACATGTTGTATGTAAATGTTATATTTTATATTGTATTATTATTTGACAAAATTATTTTGAAGGAGATAATTTTGTTGAATTGGCGAAATTACGTAAATGTATAATTTTTCATTATTTTATTTTCAAAATTATTATCAAATATTTGAAAATGGTGGTTTTATGAGAGATAATTTAATATAAAAAATATGGATAATACAGTTTAAATAGATTTTGTTTTATATGAAAACTAACTACTGCAAAAATAGATTCTCTATTTTATATTAAAATTTTGTCTTTGTCTATGTTTTTATTTCAGCATTATCTAAAAACTCAGGAGTTAAACCTTAAGTAATATTAAGTAATATTTTCAACACTAGACACTTGACACTAGAAGACAAGGCAGGTCATGAACAACCAGATTAGTTGAAAACATCGTATTGAAAAGTGTTAACATCATAACAACGATCCTACAGCGTATTTTAAAATGTAAAATCTCTATATTTATCTGCACAAATTCCTACTAGTGTTTTTGCCCTTAGCGTTACTTAAATCACTATAGCTACATAAATGCGATGCCTAATTTTGCGTTACCCTGTAAATTATCTAAATCGTCCCATATATTTCGAAAGAGTACACATAAAAAGAAATATATTATTTTTACTAAAATTTCATATCTAATTAATTTTTTAATTGCGATCTAGAATATTTTATCGAAATATTAAATCTGCATTATAAATTATTAACAGACTGTAACATTTTAAAAGCAACATCATCAATAAACTTTTATACGTTTTAAATGGCATATTTTTATCAGAGTCTCAAATCTTGCATACTCTCTGCCAGACATAATATGAAAATATCTTTGAAATATTAATAAAACCAGATCTAAATTTACGATTAATTTAAATTCTCACGCAAACTTTTTGCCTCACACCAAAATTATTCTAAAGTTTAGAAATTAACATATTTCTCATATTCTCATTTACATACTGTTTTGTTCAATAACCTTTACATAAATCATCCGTATAATCGGCTTAAAATAATACGAAAACAAATTAGAAAGAACACATCTTTAAATCGCAAATTAAAAGTTGTTTTAGTGCGTTATAATTGCTTCGTTTTTCAACTAACCTTTCTCCAATTTGCATTTAAAATGGTTTGTGTTAAAAACGACGGATATTAGATCAAATAAGAAATGGAGTGAATGATATTACAGTTCGCAAAAAGAGCATAATTTATTGCTATATTGACTTAAAATTGAGATATAAAAAATAATTAATCAATATGATGTATTTTTACTAGCAATTTTGCATTACTTTTTGTATGGTCATAATGAGTGGTAGAATTCATTTAACTTTTTTCAAATATTTTAAACATTTGTCAAAACTACTCCATATTTTGTTACGCAAGTTACATATTTTCTCACGCAAGTTCGATTCTTCTAGAGATTTCATGAGTCTGGTTGACTCTGCTGATCCTAATCTCCTATTCTGATGTAATCGATGTAAATGCTCCCGCTAAGTACCAGGTTTATCATAATTTGGGCTTTTGTGAAGTTGATTTTGAGTCCCACTTTCTTTAAGGACTAGGTCGTCGGCAAGTCTCAAATGGCTGAGTTTTTCACCATTAATATTCATTCCTAAGCCGTCCCATTATATGTGTTTGCATATGTGTTGAAGTAGAGTATTATAAAGATTTGGTGAAATGGTGTCGCCTTGGCGAATACCTTTTCCTATATCAAATTTGCAGTGGCTTTTTCATAAAAATGTTTGATCAGTGCAGTGTCGCGGTAGTCAATTCTGGAATCTGATAGAGCTGTTAACATTGCGTACGGGTCCATTGTGTCGAATGCTTTCTCGTAATCTATAAAGATAAGCACTAGAGGTTTGTTACACTAAATCGACTTTTCTATTAGGCTTTTCAATACTTGGAGATAGTCGCTAGTTCCGTAGCCCGTTAAGAGACTTATTGGTCGGTAGTTTTCGATATTCATTATGTATCCCTTCGTATATAGTAGTAATATCACTGCATTGTGCCATTGGAATGGTGTTGTTCCCTTTGAAAGACATTCATTAAGAAGAATTCCCCAGTGTTTCTAATAGTTTGTTTCCTCCCATTTTGATAGCTTCTGTGACTATTCCATCTCTGGGAGATTTGTTGTTTTTCATCTCAGATAGTACTCGTTTTACTTCGCCCAGTGTAATATCTGGGATATCCTCTGACCCTTGATTTTAAAGTTTGGTTACTTGGTTGTCTAAGAGTGTGTACTTCAACGTGGAGTCTGTACTTCAACAAAAATCAAATAAAAAAAGTGGTTTTCAAGTAAACAAACCGAAATATTCATTCATATACCCTAAATAAAATATATTAAAAAAAATCGAAGAATTTAATGTTTCATAAAGCTTTTTGTTAAAAGCATCATCGCAGTTTCCCAACCGCTATTTTTTTCAAAAAATATTTGCTGATTAAAATTTAATTAATAATTAAAATATATTATAAAATGATAAATAAAGTTTATATTTCCTTTTTAAATAAAGAAGAAAAAATGAAATTATAGTCTTACCTGTGTGAAGGAACAAGTGATTTTTAAGGTTCGTATGTTTGGAAAATCCTCTTGAGCAGATATGACATTTAAATGGCCACGAGCCGGAATGGACGTACATGTGTGATCTCAGGTCACCAGGAGTTGGAAACGACTTACTGCACAGGTTACATTTATGTGGCTTGTCCTGTAACAACAATTATAGCGTGTGAATCAAATGAAATTAGTAGTGCAAGACGAAATTAGTATACTGCCGATGGAAAATTGTCGATAAAGAGATCTGATCATTGTTAGCCGGAAATATACGAGTTCAAAGCGTTCGGACGCTGGTGGATTTATTGATGCTGATTGGTTCCCACAAGAATTTATTGGTTCTCGTTAGGTTTTTAAATTATCTGTAGCTGCTACTGAATTTATGTCGAAAGATTATGTAATATTTTCCGTTTGAATCCGACAGACCTTTTTCACTAATGAATTTGGTTCTATTGCTTCATGTTAATCTTTGTTAATGTATTATGTATGTTTATAAACTGATTTTAATTAAGCCTTTTAAACATTTTATTGTCAATTATCAAAATGTTACGCATAGTATATTTTATATAAATTAATTTCACAAACATATCTGACAATAAAGGAAACACAGTTTGTAAGGAGTTTTCCAATGAGAGTGTCGGAACTTTGAAACGCAATAGCGGCAACGCTGTTTAACATGTAAATGTCAATTATAAACTCCTGTGTTCAGTATGTTCTGTTAAATCACTATGGAAAGATACCCGAACACGAATTGGACTATAGAGGAGTTGGAAGGGGGAAAAATGGTCTTTTCCTACGAAGAGCACTTCTGGCATAATGGGTTTGTGAACAAACATAACTACATAATTTGAGCAGATGAATTCTCGAGATTATTATAGTGATTACCGTAATGTTTTGAGTTATCGTAATTCAAAAACCATAAATTGTTTTCTCACAGATCTAGACATTTTTTTTCGAATGGACTCTGGAAAATGACACATACCTCTTAAATTTTATTATTTATTAACAGTATGGCCAGTTGGAAGAAATAGTTTATGGACCGTACCACGCTAATGGAAGGACACAGTTGACATGACTTTGATTTTTTAACCGGCTTCAAAGTAATTTTCTTTTGTTTGGGTTTGCTTAATTATTGAGTTATTTCTGGATCATAAGATGGTGAAGAGATCATCATCAATAATAATACATTTCAGAATGCCATCATCCAAAAAAAGCATATCTCAACAACTTCAACACGGACGATGATTTTCGGAACAAGACGTAAAGACACGAGACCAGCCTAAATTGTTCTTCAAAACTGATTGAATTGATCCAAATGATATTCCAATAATATCTATAATGTCCGTAATGTTTACCAGGTCTGTAAATATGGAAGCGGTATTTGCCCATAGATGACCCTAGATATCAATGTAGTTAGCGTCAAACCGCGTCAGTGGCGCCATTTCCTTGTTGACATCTGACAAAGATTTTCAACTCACAACAATACAAGTTTCATACAACAACATAGTTTCTAAAAGCGTTGAACATGTCGAATTTTGTGCCTGGGAACTACGATTTGCGGACAGCATTGTCTGCATTTTCTGTTATCATTTGAAGACAACTGCTCCTCGACTGCTCCAACTGCGAATCGCATCGAATGGTTATCAAAGCTTACGGTGAGCATGCTCTTGGTAAATCACAGTGCTTTGAGTGGTTTAAAAAAGAGCGAGAGCGAAGAGTTCTGAGAAGCGAAGAACTGATAAAGTTTGAAGACAGCGACAAGTATTGTTAGATGAGGATGTCGCTAAATTACAACAACAACTCGCGAATCAATTAAATGTGACACGAGAAGCCATCTCTATACTTTCGAAAGCTATGTGAAAAATCAAGAATATGGGAAAATGGATTCCTCATGAACTGAATGAAATACCGCAAGAAAATCGAAAAACCACTTGCCAAATGCTGCTCGCCAGGTATAAAAGAAAGTAATTTCTCCATCGAATTGTGTCTGGCGATGAAAAGTGGATATACTTTGAGAATCCTAAGCGTAAAAGATCATGGGTAACACTAGGCGAACCATTGACATCGACTGCAAGACCAAATCGCTATGGCCGGAAGACAATGGTCTGTGTTTAGTGAGATCAGAAAGGTGTGATCTAGTATGCTACGAAAATTTAGTGAAACCATTAATACTGAACGCTACTGACAACAAACCACCAGAATATCAAAAAAGGCCACATAAAGCAACACAGTAAAACTGGCGAAGGTAACGATTGAGGCGTTTAGTTGGGAAATGTTTTCACATGCGGCTTACTCACCTAACTTGGCTCACTTATTTGTATCGATGTGATACGCACTAGTTAAGCAGCGCTTCACTTCTTACAAAAATGTACGAAAATGGCTGGATGACTGGTTTGCCTCAGAAGAGCCACAGTTTTTTTGGCGTGGCAGCCATAAGCTATGAAGACAGGTGGGAAAATGTATAGGTAGCTATGGGCAGTACTTCGATCTAAATATTTTTGTATATTTTTGTACAAGATCTTTGTTTTCAACTGCTTCTCTAATATCACTAAAGTTCTTGTGCCACTTATTTTTTTTTTTTCACTTAGCTTCATTGCCATGCCATTTTTGTAACATTTTAAAAGCACCAGCACAAGAAATTTCGTTTTTACGACAAAATTGAATGCATATTCTTTGCTCGAAAAATTTATTCATTTTAAAAGATCGTTTTTAACAATTAACAATGAAAACAACAATGAAAAACGACACAATTTTGAACTAAATGTGCTATGAGGGTTGCTATTTATGTATCTGTAATATAAATAAAAACAGATGATTATTATTGAAAATGGTTTTATTGTTTTTCAAAACAATATCCGCGATGATCGATACACTTTTGCATACGTTTCAACCAATTTTCATAGCACTTTTTCCATTAATTATTATTTCTTCCATTAAATTCCTTCTTAAATTCCTCCATGAGCGAACGATGGCCATGATTGTATTCACTGAACTAGTGATATATAGTGGTTTTATATGGTCCTTCATTGCCAAAAGTCAAAGTGAGTTGATTGATGTACTGTTGTTGAGATAATCCACATCAAAATTCTCACGAGTTAATTCCATTCCAATTTTTTGACTGAGATGAAATTTTCAAATTACTAAACAACGCAAATGGCGTACGTATGCCAAAACGTTCTGAATATGTATACGACTGTATACATTACATTGTTGACTAACAATGTCAAACTTTACGATGCATATGTCAGATGGCGGTTAGCAACACCATTGTTGCCAATTTCGGATACATACATAGCAACCCTATATATATATATATATATATATATATATATATATATATATATATATATATATATATATATATATATATATATAATTTTAAATTTAATTTAATTATTTATTATATTAATTTAAATTTAATTTAAATTTCTCCCAAAGGCAATCCTGTTTAATTAATGAGACCTTTGAAAAGAAAGAATAATCAAAGTACAACTAAAAATAATTTTATTTATATGACTGAATATCCGTATATTTCAAGTTTGCGTCCATAACAAGAATGTGGTATACGTGTTTTTACCATTTACGTATTTGAAATATGGTTCAAACTAAATTATGGCGTTTTACGATAAACTTTAAAAAAGCTAGGAATTATTTTAATGGAATAACGCAGATAAATATGAATATAACAGAGACACAACACTTGTATTTATATAAATAATTTATATAAATAACAGAAGAAAAAATATTGCAGCGGAATTAAAATGCTCTCAGTCGTAGGATGTCGGTTACGCATACAGTGTACGACACAGGTCGTTAAAAACGGTTTACCGGTATCGATAACCGACAAGTGAAAAGGAACGAAGGACAAAAGGTATTCGTAAAGAAGTCAAAAAGCTGATGGGAACTGAAGGAGTTTGCCATCTGCCTATCACGCAACAGTTAAAACATCCGGTGGGGCGTTTGATATAGATCTTCATGGAAAATTTGGGATTGTCACAACGCTTTATTAGCGCAACTCTATAAATCGTTGAAATAAATATTTTATTATGATTTTAACATACGATAAAAATCAATATTTCTACTTTTTTGCCAAATTTTTCAATTCAATATTTTAGACACAACTAAAGAGATGTCCAATTCGGATTGTCAGAATTTTAAAATTAGACACAATAATAACTACAAGTGATAATTGGGTAGTTTTTATTCTGTGAAAATAATAAAGTTCAAATGTACCTTTCTGCTTCGTCTGGTGAAATGCATTCTGCAGACTCAATTTTCGATTATTCTTTCGCACATATTGTGTGGTATATTTTCAGTAGTGTTCTGAATGTTACGTTTAAGGTGAAAAAGTGTTCGGGTTTATTTCTGCAAAAACCAGAGATTTAACGTAACCCTTCAAAAATAATTCAAGGTCGTGACATCGCATAATTTTGGTGGCTAGTTAACATAACCATTTCGAGAAATAACGCGTCCAGGAAACTTTGCTTGAAATAAATCTATTGTCTGGTGAGATGTGTAACTATACGAGAAGTCGAACCGTCTTGTTGAAAGAAGAGATTCTGTTAGCATAGTCTTATAGCGTTCACCAAGACAATTTCCATTATTGTCTTCAAAAAAAAGGTCCTATCACTCCTCCAACCAGAAAAACTGCACCAACCAGTGACTTCCAGTGATAAAAAGGTAAGTCTTGAATCATTCGAGGATTCATCAGCCCAAATCTTGTAGTTATGTTTGTTCACAAACTCATTAATCCACTATAGCTCGCAATAATTACACAGGTCAACAAATTTAAACTTTTTTGATGTAACATTGATGAACATAGGTGTATATGAACTATTTTGTAGTCCTAAATCCAAAAATGATAAGCTAATTCCTGCTAATTTTTGTTACAGGTGGTCGGTGGTGGGAGACGACATATTTTTACAATCTAAAATTTATTTAATAAACATGTAAAACGTGTTAAGATTAAGTGAATAAAAAATATATTACATGGGATGTCATACAGCGACAAAAATTTTCACTTTTTCCTCTTGTGTTCTGTAGCATCACCTCTTTTCAAAAACCAACAGTAGTCGCCCAACATAAATGGGTTCCAGCATCCCTAGTATCTTGCTTCGATGCTTGTTGATACTTTGTTATTCACTGTTCATACAAAATTTATACCATGAGATTATTTCTCGAAATATAGACCGTTGGTTTCGATGATCTCATCTTGGAACCAACAACTCTATTCCTCTTCGGTAGCACGATCAGTTTTTGGAAGCGAAAAACTCGACCCAGCCAGTTTTTTTCTCTTCTTCATTCCTGATTTTTTTCCTCACAAAAACTGAACTATCGACCGGAACAAGTGATAATCCAACGGAACGAGGTGGGGGTTGTATGCCGATTGATGAAAACTTACGCTGGATCTTTTTGGGTCGGAACAGCGTGTACTCTCCCAAGTTGAGCTGAGTAGAGTTCCGAATTTATTACCCTACCATCAAAAATATCTATCTTCCAGATATATTCTCTATTCTTTCTCTATCTTCCAGACTCATACCTTTTTCGCGTATCTTTTTGAACTAGAACGGTGGGGATTGCTACGACACTTTCCTCATCTACCTCGCAAATCTCAGGAGCGGCGTCAATCGTTTTTAAGCCTTTTTAAATAATATGTTAAAATTGCCCTTGCATGGCGACGTATTTATTATTTATAACTGTTATTTCGCAGTGAAATCCCTTTAATACTGAAGAAGGAATGTTTTATTTCGGAATAACGAATTATAAATCGAACTAAGTCTCTGAGGAGTATAATGCTTTTATTTATTAAAGAACCGGAGGTTGGTATCTCTTGTAACTGGGTTACTCGGAGGTCGAAATGCAGCTTCGTTTTTTGCGGTTAATACTTGGATAGGTGAGCCTTCGAGGAGCGACCAAATATTACGCACTCCATTGCAAGAGGTAAAAGTGTAAAATCCGACAAGGAATTGCTCCAGTCACGCCAGTTCGAGGCATAGTACGCCCGGATGCCTTCTAAAGAATTAATCTTCGTTAGTCACTCGCCATTTGGTAGACTTATCCAGAGATTTATAGTTAAGCACAAAACCAAGGGTTGACACCCCGAGGGGGGTGCTGAATCGGTTTATGAACGACCTCATGACCGTGGTATAGAACCAACATTAAGCTCTGGATCTGGTAGCTAAATAGCCTTAGTTGTTGATGCGCCTCTAATCCTTAATCCTTAATGTATTTATAAATAAAACTCAACTTAATAGATTATAAGCAAGCTCAGCTTGATAGACTAAACATGGCTTTAATTTAAAACCAAAAGAAAGACCGCAAAGCAAAAGAAAGACTGCAAATACTTGTTACAATATATTAATTAAATATTTTAAAGTATACAAATTAATGGTCCACACAATACTTTCACAAGGGTTGGAATTCAAGAGCCGGAGAAGTTGTCTACGCAATCTTACGGACGGCACTATAACAACTGTTAATTTAAATAATATTATTTTTATTTATTAGTACAGATACTAGATTATACCCGTTTAATATATCCGGATAAGCAGAGTATGTAAAACGAAAATCACACATCAACGCCTAACAAAATTAATAATATTTCATGGTATCTCATACATAGTAATTTCATGAGATTGTTGATCTTAATCTGTATAAAATATGGCATTTCGTATGTAAACCTCTTCGGGTAAAAGTATTTATTACAACAGTTTGATGCATTATTTATAAAGATTTAAATTTTTAACGCCGAAAGGTATTACAACAAAAACTAAATGTACTTGAAATTGATATTCCAAATTGAAAATATGTTTACAGTGCCTTCTAAATACAGTCTTCGCATCAGCTGTTCATGTTGTCCGAGTAGACCAATTGGTTATGGTGTCGTAAGTTTTTCCAAGAGGACATTTGGAGAGCCACCGTTTGACATCGTGAGTGACGTTCAATCAGATTGCGGGAACAAAGTAAATCAGAAAGAAATATGTAGATGTGAGCGAACTGGATAGTAGTAATAATAGACGAGAAAATATTTCTTAACATTAATGATTAACATCTTAATATACAGGGTATTTTAAAAATCCTTATAATAAATTGTCATTTTTTGATACTGTAAACATTTTTATTATATTTAAAACTTAATAGAGTTTTAATCTACAATATAAACCCCGTTATTGACAATCTTCCCTCATCTCTCTGACAAATTGTCTATTTCATTTTTGTAAAATGAGGGTGATTTTGAAGTAAAAGATCCTTACAGTGCAGTGTTCACAGCTGTCACAATAGGATTTTTTTTCATTAAATTACCTTTATTAATTTTCCTTTTCTATGTTCTGTAAAGCAAAGATATACACGAATTTATAATTTTCAGTACTTTTGCCCCCTGCGATATTTCCTTAAGGTAGTTCAGTCGTAAATTCATTTTTCTTACGAATTTGATGAAATTGAAATATTATATTGAGCTTAGTGTTCTTTATTTCCTTAAAAAGAATCAAATTTTTAGCCCGATTCTGATAGGAGATATTAATAATTAGAGTGTACATAATTAAAATGCAATAGGTCAGAGATGTACAAAAAAGACATAATTTCGTATATATCTTGAAAACTTTTCTTAGGAATTTTTTGACAAACCAATATGATGTAAAACGAAAAATTAGAAAAGTTTAGGAATAAACCTGTTTTTTGATGATTTTTTATCGATTGGTTGAATTTTTTTTTGAAACAATAAAAGCGTAGTGGAGGGATTGGAAGGGTTATATCACAGCTTGTCGTGTGTCGTCATGCTTTACGCGCCAACATCTGAATGTTTAACCTTATTTTATTCTTGGTAATATACATTTTGCCAGTCGGAACTTTAGTTATAACACAACATAGATCACAAGAAATATCCTATATTGAATTAAAACCCAAACGTTTCTCGGTAGTTATTTCTTCTAATGAATTTTTTACATTGATAATACTTTAAATTTTTCCCTAACTCATATAGCTCCACAACCCGTCGACCACTATGCAAATGATCATGATCAAATGCATTTCCAAATTATTTGTATTTTTATTATTATTTTCCATTTCTGGGTTTATTCCAAAAAATATATTTTGTTGATAATTTAATATATATATATATATATATATATATATATATATATATATATATATATATATATGAACATTTTTTTAAGGTGCTTGAGTGGGAACGAGCCCCACCCATAATTGGAGGGAACATGTTTCGCCTCTTGATGTTCAGGCTCGTCAGGGTACCGACACATGCTCTCCCGACAAGAATAAGGAGACCATATCCACAGTCAGTACTCTCGTCAACTTCCAGTCGGATGGCGTATATATGCAATTCTAGACTTTAACCTGGCAGCGTCCAATGAGACAACAATAGCTGAGTGTCAAATACACCCAATCGCTGGGTTCCACAATATTACCAGTCCACAGTTTCACAGCCTCATCGGACGCTGTCCGGGGAAGTGTAGTATTGCATATATACGCCATCCCACGAGAACTCGATGAAAGTATAGGTTGCTAACTGTAGATGTGGTCTCCCTATTCTTGACGGGAGAGCATGTGTCAATACCCTGACGAGCCTGAACATTGAGAGGCGAAATATGTCCAGTTACAGGGTCAAGCACTTTACAAAAATGTTCATTTAGGTGAAGACGCAGGTTGCTGTGTGTTCTCATGTCTCATGTGTGTTCCACATGAGATTGTGGAACTCAGCGGTTGGGTGTATTTGACACTCAGCTACAGTTGTCTTATTGGACCAAGGAGGTCCAATGGTCCAAGGTCCAATTGGGTCTAAGGTCCAATTGGTCCAAGGAGGTTTAACATTGCATATATATATATATATATATATATATATATATATATATATATATATATATATATATATATATATATATATACACCTATAGAGCATACGGTATAAGCGTTAACAGCGTTGCCATATTTATTTTCTTTAAAAGTGTGATTGTATCTGCCTGTAGGACTATACCTTTAGCTTCGATTGTCATGAGTGAACTACCTTAAGACAACACCGGGCGAAACACTCGGCATACCGCGTCTAACGGTCAAGCATCGGAAACACCATGGCAGAGAAGATAAGGGGTTTACAGTGACCTAGTTACGGAAATCCATCTTCCAGATGTTCAGTTTCAGACTTATTTTAGAAAATAACCTCGGGTGGATGGACAGCTTGAAATGTGAAACGAAAAAGCATCAAATGTTTAATACAGAACTTATTCCACAATTTGCTCTTCCATTCCTATTGGGTTTCCCTTTTTTTATTTTAACAATACGCACACTCGGCATACCGCGTCTAACGGTCAATCATCGGAGACACCATGGCAGAGAAGATAAGGAGTTTACGGTGACCTAGTTACGGAAATCCATCTTCCAGATGTTCAGTTTCAGACTTATTTTAGAAAATAACCTCGGGTGGATGGAGAGCTTGAAATGTGAAACGAAAAAGCATCAAATGTTTAATACAGAACTTATTCCACAATTTGCTCTTCCATTCCTATTGGGTTTCCCTTTTTTTCTTTTAACAATACGCACACTAAATATCAATATATTTAACTAAACTCTAAGTTATGTTATACTAAGTCAAATCATTGTTAAGAACGAATTTTCCCCTCAGTCACTCCAGTTCGAAACTGGATAAGGCCGGATGCCTTCTGAGAGGTATTCTACTTGACTAGCCGATAGGCTTCTCCTGAAACTTACTAGACTTACTATTAAGCACAAAACCAAGGGTTGATAGCCCGAGGGGAATATTGACTGGGGTTATGGGACCGTGGTTCGAAACCCACGTTAAAGTTTAAGTTTAGTCGATAATAACGCCTAGTGCGTTGACGCGTCTCTAACTTAAATAAACCAACCATTATTTTATCTGATAATCGTTTATTAATAAATGTTATAATTGCCTCACTCGTTAAATGCAATTAAAAGTTACTTGACATGTAGTGATTTACTCATGTTGTAACAATATTTCTGACACATCTAGGACGAACTAATCTCCTGAATCTAGTCTGGTTTCTGGGTAACAGTAACATCGTGAGAAAGGAGGAAGCATTGGCACCATCAAGAACACATTCTAATTATTAAGATAAGATATCTGTTTGCTCAATTTATACTCTAATTGGTACGATTTAATTTTCAAATAGAATTTACACCCATTTTAGTGTATTCTCGATCATTTAGTGTATTCTCGGGATTACTTCAGAGATAACTTTTTTTGAGTTTTAACATTTCTCCATTCAAGAGATTCAAGAGAAGACAATATAGTGATTTTTTAGTGCGTCCGAACTATCCGAGTTCGCGCCTCTAGTGTCATAATTAGTCGCATTTCACGCTGCTCGATACTAAAACAAAAAGACAAAAAACTGTGCGCTCCGAAGAAAACATTATCACTGTTACTGGCAGTGTTGATGAAGATCCAAATTTATCAATTCGTCGTCGTGCGCAGAAAGTTGGGTTTTGTTATTCGACTACGTGGAAAATTTGATCTAAGGAGATGTGGTCCCAACAAGACGGCTCGACATATCATAAAACAAACTCAACAATCGGTTTATTGAAGGAACAATTCGGTGAGAAATTTATTTCGATGAACGCACCTGGTAATTGACCACCAAGGTCATTTTATTTATTGATTATTTATCCTTTAGATTATTTCCTTTAGGATTAAATAAACCTCAATAAACCCGCAACTATTAACGCCTTGGAAGAATAACTAGAACAATTGCGAACATAAGACTCCAATTGCTTGAAAAAGTGGTCGGAAATTAAACTGATCGAATGCAGTTTGCCAGAAGCAGCCGTGACGGATATTTGAATGAATTTAAAGTGAATTTAAAATTCGAACGCACTAAAAAAATCACCCTATAAAATGTATAACTTTTTCTCACTTTGCTATCCACTTCCAATCTTCCAAATATTATCCTATATAATCGTAGGCCACTTTTACCGACTTTGACTTATGTTTCTAGTCTTTAACAATCTTCTTCCTTCATTCCCTTCTATTTCTTGCTAGTGTTTATGTCTGGTTCCATTCATTTCGCCTATGCTTTAAGTAATTAAAAATAAATAAATTAAAATATTGTCAATCTATTTTCCTCCTTCTATTCGTGTTAAAATTATCATTTCGTTGTCTTTTAATATGTATCTTTGAATCAGTATAGATACAAACAGTGAGTCGTAAACTCCTTTCTTTGTATTGTTAGGTAATTCATTTTTGCTGAATTGTTTTGTTTAAAGCGAAGTATTTTAATCTTGTTATTGTTTTAATTCTCTCATTTATTTCGGCTTCTATCCTCTCATTTTCTGCTATTATTTTTACTGGATATTTAAATGGCCACTTTTTTAAAATCTTTGTTTTCTATGATAATATTTTTATGTTCATTCATGATTTCGCTGTTGACATTGATTTTGTTTTAGTTTTGTTTATTTTCAATTTTCTTTTCCTTTTTTTAATTTCTTAATATCAGTAATATCAATTTTTTATATCAGTTTGCAAATTATGTTCTAAAACTTTTTTTTTAAATGTTGATATATAGATTCAAGAATTTGCCTCTAAACAGTGATTGTTATATACAAGAGATAAAATTTACTAAGAGGGTATCTGAAGTGAATGTTTGTAACAGGAATATTGTAGATAAATTAATTAGATAATATAAGTTCAGGAAATTATTGAAAGAACCTTCGACTTTGTTTTTACAGAGCAAAACAAATTCACGGTACTATCATTTGATGCCCAAGTAACACAACATTTGCAAGTAAGAAAACATTTTAAAAAAGTAGATATTAAGGTAGTCTACAAATCTTGTAACCAGTTGAGAGAAGTTCTGTGAAATCCAAAGAATACAGATTTAGAAAATTTACTGTCAGAATTCTGATCGAAGATGTGTTAGGCAAGCGAATAGATCCACATTAGATATAACACAAATGAAAAATATTGTATTGCCCAACATGCACTCGAGCATAACCATAATGCAAATATTGGTAATTTAAGACTTTTTAGAACAGTGAACAGAGTGCATATATAACACTGGGGAACAATTTGAAAAATAATTTCTGTTGAGTTCGATATTTAAGCTGTTTTATACGTAAATTGACATGCTAATTCGAAACTTTATTTAGTTTTTTTTTCTATCACGTCAAGTTTTTTCTCTACAGTAGTTGCGCATCCGACTAAGCTCGGCGAATCACAGAAGTCACTACTGCTCTCCTACCGGCGAACCTTCTTCTACCTAGGAGTGGGGGCGTGAGTGACGTTGCGTCATCCAAAACTAGTTCGGTCAGTTACGCATGAGATGCTTAAGTACGCGGGTCTGTGTCGCTCTGATATAGTGAAGTCAAAGTATACATACAAAACTACAGATTTTCGTTATGTCTGCCTCTGGTAGTTCTCGTCGTAAGTGCTTAAAAAGCCCTGATTCATTTTGTTATATATGTGGCAGTTTTACCATCCCCATTCAATGGACTAATATTGGTACATTTGTCAGGCAAGCCTATTTTGCTTATTTTAAAGTGAAAATAGGCGACCAAGATAAATCATGAGCCCCTCATAAAATGTGCAAGCAGTGTGTAGAGAGTTTACGAATGTGGACGAAGAGAACACGTAATAAACTTTCGTTTGGTATACCAATGGTTTGGCGAGAGGCCAAAGATCACTTAAGTGATTGCTACTTTTGCATAGTGAAAACATCAGGATTCAACAAGAAAAACAAACATAAAATTGAGTACCCTAGTTTACCGTCAGCTATACGCCCTGTGCCTCATTCAGCTGAAATTCCAGTGCCAGTTTTTCAAGAATTACCTTCTTTAGAAATACAAGAATGTGAATCAAGTGAAGATCGAAGTGACTCCACGGACGAATAATTCAAAGTTTCCAATGATTCTGTTCGTAAAGGATTCAATCAACATGAATTAAACAAGTTTAGCAAGAGATTTTGGACTATCCAAAAAAGCATCGGAATTATTAGCATCAAGATTGCACGAAAAAAATTTGCTTGACAAAGGAGCTAAAGTCAATTACTATCGATCCAGAGAAAGTGAGTATAGGCAGTACTTTAGAAATAATAACGGATTTGTATATTGCCAGAACATAGAAGGTTTTATGAAAGAATTGGCCATATCTAACTATAACGCAACTGAATGGCGATTGTTTATAGATAGCTCAAAACGTATGTTCTCCTGCATAATGGAAATTTAAACGATTCAGTCCCAATAGGTCATTCAGTTTCTTTGCGTGAAGAATATGGCGACATAAAAAAAGTCATTGACTTGTTGCAATATAACATGCACCAATGGATCATCTGTGTTGACCTTAAAATGGTCTGTTTCCTTCTTGGCCAGCAACGCGGGTATACCAAGTATCCCTGTTTTTTGTGCATGTCGGACAGCAGAGCTCGTGAGAAGCATTGGGTGCAATCGAACTGGCCGCCAAGATCTGACCTAAGACCTGGTAATCCAAACATTTGAAATCAGAGTTCGATAGAAAAAAGATTGTATTTCCGCCTTTGCATATAAAACTAGATCTCATGAAGCAATTTGTTAAGGCTTTGTCAATTGAAGGAGACTGCTTTAAGTATATCATTTCGGCATTCCCTAGCCTGTCATATGAAAAGATAAAGGCTGGTGTGTTTGATGGTCCACCAATTCGGCAACTCGTTAAAGATGAAAATTTCACTGAAACAATGACCGAACTTGGTTGCAACATGAGCATCAAACTGCATTTCTTACATAGTCATCTTGCTAACTTCTCAGAAAATCTTGGTGCTGTTAGTGATGAATAGGGCGAGCGATTCCACCAAGATCTAAAGGTTATGGAAACGCGGTATCAAGGTAGATGGGATGTCAGTATGATGGCTGACTACTGTTGGAGCATCAAGCGAGAATGTCCACAAACTGAACACTCCAGGAAAAGCTATAAGAAGAAATTTTTACCATAATATATTTTATTTATTTTTTGTATAAACACAATTTAACTTTTAATAATATGTTAACGTCTGTATGAATAAAATATTCTAATCTATTTGGTCAAATCTCACCTTATTTCCTTTCGTATGAACACTTTTAAGGTAAAATGAGGGGTATGCTGTAGCTTAAGAACTTGGCGTGATAGAGAAAAACTGTGACTATTTTTAAATTCAGAGATGAAAAATTAGTCAAAAACAAGTCACAGATCCAAGTCATCAAAATTTCTGTTCCCCAGTTTAAACATTCAAATACCAAAATGTAAGAAAACCATGAATCACGATAAGGAACCTATTTCATACAGTCAATTTTTTGAATTATTAATGTAATGTTTGATTAATTTCACTGTTCATGATTTATGAATGGTTATCATATAAATAGAACATAGCTTGATTTGAGAATTAGATTGAATCATATCCTGACGGTGCTAAAATGATTAGCGAAACGCGTAACGAGAAATTAAAAACAAATAATTTAGTGTTTAGTGATAAATCTATTTGAGTTTAGTCTTTTCCCCCAAAGGAACGGAAGAATTGATCACTAAACAATGTTGTGTTACTTACATTTGGTTTTCAATTATCGACATGCGTATCGCTAACCATGTTAGCATTATTAGCAGATGATCAAAATCTAATTGAATCATCAATAATTCAATTTGATCACCGATAGTTTGAAAATAAATGTTTAGTGGTAAATATCCTGGAGTTGTTTGGAGTTTCATATAAAAATTGGTTATAAAATTTTGATGGGTGAGAATCACTAAATTTAAAATATAATTCACGAAATATGGCTTCCAAATTGTTTAGTTTACCCAAACATGCAAGAACTAACATTTTACCAAACCAAATTATCTAATTCATATAAAAATTATTTCTGATTGTTTGGATCGCACATATTTGAAAGTAAAAATATATTCAAAACAATATTAAAAGTCTAAATTTGAATGAAATATCCCTTAGTTGTATTGTATGTAATTTCCACTCTGTATATTGCCGCTGGTTCATCATCAAAGCAGGTGTACCTGCCCAAATGCCGCGTATCCTACTTCAAATAAAATCGGACCGAATCGCACCTTACGCCGACCATGTGTTACATCATAATAACCATCGTTTTTTTAAGCATATGGAGTTTTTTTTGTTGGATGATCGTACGTCACAAGGTGGAATAAGCCAGATTTGTCAACGGGTTTGATGCGGGTGCAGGCAGGTAGCCTAAATTAGATTCGAATGTGGATTAAATATAATGTCAAGATGCTGTTATGTCATACTATTCCGTATGGTAAAAGCCTGCCAGGTGATTTCCTGTTTTCTTTCTTAATGATTTAAAATGACAGATATGGGAGTTTTTTGATCATCAATAGATTCACAATATATGTCACTGTCGGAATACATTACTTTATCACAGGTGGCTCCAAATATGAGAACAATAGATATGAGTAAATCTATATGGAATCATCTCTTGGGAAACGATTCAAGACAACCTTTCGAAATTATGTAACGATATCTTACTATTACTGATTGATGGGCTATTTGCTGTTGTTTATTTTTTAAGATATTTTTAAAAATCGTAGTTATACTAGAATATAAGCTACTAGAGGTGAGCAATATATATATATATATATATATATATATATATATATATATATATATATATATATATATATATATATATATATATATATATATATATATATATATATATATATATATAACAGGTGTCCAATTAAGGATGGATCGCGGCCGTATCTTGAAAACTATTTATCCCACAGCTTTGGGAAAAAAAAATTGTACTAAAAATGATCATCAGAAATTCACCAAAAAATATTTTTAAGCTTCTAAAACGACCGCAAGAGGGCGTGACGAGCTAAACATTTTTAAAAATCTTTTTTTTCTGTATTTTCAAGTGTTAACCGAGTAAGAAAAATTATCAGTTATAATTAGCAAACTGTCCCCTACAACTTTGTTTTATGACATTTTGTCGTAACTTCGCGAATAAAGAAGTGGGGGGGGGGCAGCACAAGGTCTTTTAGTCTTCCCCACAAGTAAAAATCGAGGACTGTCAAATCCGGTGAGCGCGCCGACCACGAAAATAAACTACTCCGTCCTATCCAACGATTTGGAAACGAAGCATCCAAGAAGTTTCGAACCACCTGCGAGAAGTGGGCAGGGCATCCATCATGCTGGTACCACATTTGTCTTCTTGTTTCCAACGAAACATCTTCCATTAGTTCTGGCAGTCCATTTTGTAAAAAATTTAAATATGTTTCACTATTCAAATGTCCATTAAAAATAAAGGGACCAATAATTTTGTCTCCCAAAACACCACACCATATGTTCACACTCCATCTATTTTGGTGGTTGATTTCTAACATCCAGTGTGGATTAGCAATTGCCCAGTAGTGCATATTATGTAAGTTAACGCCTCCATCACTGCTAAAAGTAGCTTCATCAGTCCATAGTATGCGTTTTAAGAATTGTTTATTTCCACTACACATATTTTTTAACCAGTGACAATAGTCTAACCGTCTGTCGAAATCGTTATCCAAAAGGGCTTGGTGTAAGACAACATGATACGGGTGCAGCTTGTTATCTCTTAAGATTCGATGAACGGATGTCTTGCTAACACCTACTTCTTCAGATATTTGTCTGATACTTCAATGGGGGTTGGTTTCAACATAAGCCAGAACATTTACGACATTACGCTCTGCAATACATGCATTTTCAAAACATTGGAAATACTCCGCCAACATGTCATAGGCCTCGTTATTCGTAAAAGGCATTGTTAGATATTATTATAATAATTATTAATAATCAATAAATGCAATGTTGAAAATGTAATGCATTTCAAAACTAATAAGTTAATTTGACTGTTTTTGTTTGTTTCCATGGTTCCCTTCTTACACCCTTTGTGTAATGTACCTAAGGATTGCATGCGTTTATTTGGAAACCCGAAAACGCATAATTTCATTCAACCATTCATTTAGTTTAAAAGAAAGAGTAGGTATAGTTATTAATAATTTATTATGATTTATAAATGAATGTATAGATATTAATGATTTCAATATTCTGTCAAGTAGTATTTAAGCATCACAAAAGAGAAAATGCAACAATTGGGGAAAGGCATTTTTTCCGCTTATGTAATTAAAGTAGAAAATATATCAAGGTCAGGATTAGAACATTTATGATGATTGATACTGAATAGATAATTTTATGTTTTAAATAAAATTGTTGCGGTTGCGATTGCGACCTAAATATTAAGACCAATTTTTAACTTAATATTACGGTAAAAATTAAAACTAACTGATTTTTTTCAGAAAAATCGAAATATCTCTTGACATGTCAGAGATATCGATTTCGGGTTTTCACTGGACGATTCCTCTTTAAATTACCTTTCTAGCCATGTAGTAAAAGCTGTACCATTCCATTTTAAAAAACTGAACAAAACTTCAAAAAAGCTATTGTTAAATGTAACGCCACCTCGCGGTTTAATTTATAAACTAAATAATTTATCTCCCAGATTATCTGATTGCCCCAGCAATTGCCTTTTAAATGAATCCAAATTGATGAAAATTAGTTAAGGCCAACGGACATTAGACGACTTTTTATCTCAATAGGTAAAACTCCCCCCTCCCCCCTCTATTCGTGAAATTACGACAAAATGTCATAAAACAAAGTTGTAGGAGACAGTTTACTAATTATAACTGATAATTTTTCTTACTCGGTTAACACCTGAAAATACACACAAAAAAATTATTTTTAAAAATGTTTAGCTCGTCACGCCCTCTTGCGGTCGTTTTAGAAGCTTAAAAATATTTTTGGTGAATTTCTCATGATCATTTTTAGTACAATTTTTTTCCCCAAAGCTGTGGGATAAATAGTTTTCAAGATACGGCCGCGATCCATCCTTAATGGGACACCTGGTATATATATATATATATATATATATATATATATATATATATATATATATATATATATATATATATATATATATATATATATATATATATATATATATATATATATCATTCCGGGTGTCGATCTGTTGATTCTGTGAAGAGTCACCAAAATCGCATTTGGCATTTTCAAGTGTTGTCCGCTTTGACTGAAGAGTTCAACTGATGTGCACGGGTCGTTGTGTTCGAAATATTGTTCATCTTTGCCATATACTCCTCGGTGTTCATTATGACAGTTGCGTTTCCTTTGTCCGCCCGTAATATCGTAATATTCTCGTTTCTTTTTAAACTTTCAAACCTTAGGTTTGTAACCTTTCAATGTTAGTTGGTAGTGTTTCGCGAATGGAAGAATACATTAGACTATTAGTCCGGGAATACATTCGATCGTTTGTGTCCCGTTTATTAGGAACGTGCAGACGTTTCGCTAAGGTCACACTTGGCTTTCTCAATGCTTGTCTAAAGACAGTCTTCAGTGAAGTGAAGACAGTCAATCTATATTATATTGTATTGAGCATGGCGAAAAACTTCATATTCGAAACGTGCACTCTACTTTTTAACAGATGCATGAACCTTACCCTTATTTGATGGCATTTTTAACACTATTTCGCCATTCAATTTTTCAATTTCAAAGTTATAATGACTTAGTAAGAGAAAACTGTGATCTCTTAAGAGAAAACTGTGATAACACCTTTGCAACATAAACATTTTGTAAAGGTGTTACAGATACTAATGTATTTAAAAAAAGAACATATTGTCTATATTAAGTGCGGTAGCAAGATAACGTAAAATGAGAGGCTCTCGGAGGATAGAAAGAGAAATTGAATTTGAAGAAATCAGATGAAGACGAAAATTTGGAGCAAAATAAAACTTCAACGGCAGGACTACGCACTAGCATTAGCAGAAATAACAGAAATAATAAACAACAAAAAAAGTAATAAAAGTTCGGATAATAATAAAAAACTAGTAGAGATGTGTAAATATGAAGATAAAGAGTTGGCCTGTTATATGCCCAAACTCATTGAAAAAATATTAATGACCGCTACTCATTTTAGAAGTTAGCTAGCATAATGGAGAATACGGTAAGATATTACCAATAAGATTTTCGAAAAGGAAGATCTAAAGTGGACTATACCTCCTGCTAAGGGTAGTAGATAAACTTATTCATTCGAAGAGGTAGAGAAATTTACATATCTGTTACCAAATTTACTAGAAAGCCATACATTAATTAGAAACGAAATACAAGAAAGATTGATGGCAGTAAATGGCCGTATCTATTTCATTAATATTTTTTTTATAAGGACATATAAAAAATAAATATCTAAAGTCATTGTAAAACCAAGAGTAACATTTGTGAGTGAGAATGAAAGGTAATGAGAGAATGAAAGGCATGTGAGAATGAAAGGTAATGAGAAGGATTTTAGAAAACTAAAAAGACAGAGATCCATGAAAAAAAAACTAAACAAGAATTGAGACAACTGTTTAATGAACCGTAAATATTGCGTTTTTTTAAAGTTCAAACATTGAGATAGTTGTACAATGTTCAAAGAATGCAATCGGACAAAACCCAAGAGAATATTTGAATGTAATATGGAAGAAAATAAAAGAAAAGGACAACGACCAAGGACAAGGCGGACAAGGGTTTGCAAGAAACAAATGTGAAAGACTGGAAAATAGAAATGAAACAGAATAAAAAATTATAATGTATTATGAAAATTTATTTTATTTTATAAACGTAGAGCCCATGTCAAAACGTAACTAGAAACATGTTTTAACGAATAAACTAAATTTTCTAATTTATTTGGTTCTGATGGCAAATTGTATGTGAGTGGGTATAGTAAAGCATGGAGGTAGCTCCAAGTATAGGGGTGCTTTCATATAAAGGAGTAGGTTCAATATTTTGCATAAAAGAAAACATGACAAAAGAATGATTAGGAATCTTATAGACAATTATGCTACCTCAATTCAATTCCTCTATTGGAACCATTGGTGTGAAACATTAATCTTGAAGAGATTTGCCACTAAACACCAAAACACTTTTTTGAACTGCTCGACGCACGTTTCGCTAACCATGTTAGCATCATCAGGAGATGATTTAATCTTAAGAAGATCTCTGAAATCTCTTCAAGTTTAGAATTATGCTACCCTATACTGAATGCAATATACATTTACAATGGGACTACCAACAAGAGCATGTTCTCAAAGATACGACTTATGTGGTGAGGCAGTGGTTCGAGAAAAAACATATTAAAGTGTGGCCTTCTCAGTTTTTGGATCTAAATCCGATCAAGAAGCTTTGGAGAGAGTTAAAACAGCGTCTTGTTGGTAAAAAAAATAGCAAACAAGAAGACATTCTGACAGCTTTGTTTTCAATTCCTGTTAACGTTTACCGACATCTAATCGACCCCATCGAACAAGGGTCATGCTACAAAGTACTAAGCTTCGGTAATTATATTAACTAAACAGTTTTAGAGAATAATACCTTTAGTTTTTTTTTATGATTTGTCATAAAAATTACTCTTATTTCTTTAATCACGTAGTTTTTTCTAAAATATCTCATGAACGTATATAATTATGAATAAAGTAATTGTTTATATTCAGACTAATACGATGTATTCCTTTTAAATATTCGGTAAATCCATTCTGGAATTCTTAATATTATCATAGAAACAACGTAAAAATCAGTTTTAATAAAATATATTAATACGGTTCCGCCACTCTTATTTTATTATTTATTTCGTTATTAACAAATATTCCTGCTTTGCAAGACTTCATAAACAATATTTATGAATACAAAAAAAAGTTGATTCATAAATTTCAAAACAAAAACACAATTTTTGTTCTTCCATGATATGTTGTTTTCGTTATTTACAGACGCTGTAAAATAAAAATTTTCCCACAAAGATCCTCACTTAATTAAAGATCAAAATTCAGTGCAACGATTATATGGGGCACTGGGTGTACACCACGCCTGTTGAACTTCGTGAGAATTTCTTGAGGAGTTCATGGTTCAAGGCTCAAAAGAACTACCCATTGTCTTACATCGTGCCCTCCGTCTATGACCTTGCTTCTCCCTCGGTTTCAGTTATACTAAGGTCATTTAAAAATTTCACGGATCTTTTACTACTTAAAAAGGAAAGTTAGTTTTGAAAATAACCATTCTTAGTTGTGTAATAGGATAATTAAATTATAAAATCACATTTATATTTTGTTCTGTAATCTAGCAGAAATAAGAAAAGGGAATGAATGATCAAATTCCATATTATTATCCCTGGTAGGTTTTTTTTACGCTTATATTCCTTGTTCGACATGAGCGGTTTTCCTCGACGCGTTTATAAAAGAAAAATTTCACGTCTTTGTGTGGTTTCGTTACAGTTAAAGCGTAAATCAAAATTATATATTGCTTTTGGTTATCTGCACTTATTCCTGTATTGGATTTATAGACATAGTTGGTATGTTTGTTGCCTTATTTCCAATGGTTTGCAAACTATTTTTGTAATTTTATGGCAACCTATAAAATTGTCATACATATTCAATTAGCATCAACAATATTAATCTATGACCAAGAGTACAACAATGAAAACAGATATTAATGTTTTAGTTTGCTTATAATTGCCCATTAACTTTAACATATATATATATATATATATATATATATATATATATATATATATATATATATATATATATATATATATATATATATATATATATATACGTACGTTCATATGAATATATGAACGTACAGAAGCAAATAAAATACACATATGTATTTTACTTGCTTTTGTACGTTCTTCTATCCTCAATCTCCGTCGGACCCATTTGTGCCTTTCCCAGATCAGCTCTTACTTGTATGATCCATGGTACTGTTGACTTGACTCCTTGTATGTATGTAAGAATTCTGTTGGTGAGCCTTATCGATGGGAGTCTACTGATATGTCCATAGAATTTCAACCTTCTTTTTCTTATGTCCGCCGCTACGTTGGACATTCTCTCCATGGTCTTTCGAGAATGTAGTCTGTATCCTTCCTATGTCAACGGTAAACGGTCAACGATCATACCTGGTACTTACCCGAAGTTAGACGGGTAACGAACGGTTTCGCACAGTCTGACTGCCGCGACCGTTTACCGCAGGATGGCGTGGCTGCATGTGATTGCAGCCTCCATTCGACATGGCCAATTTAAATGGTCATGGCTTTAGTCGTTCCTTCATCCTCTCTTGATGTGTCCAGCTTGAGCCCAACTGATGACAGCTTAAGGCCAGAAACCGGTCTTGGGAGACGCTTGCTGACGCTCTGGATGGCGGATGAAGGAATGGCAAAGCACGACTGGAGCACGGGTGAACTTCCTTTAGCTTTTTAATATATATATATATATATATATATATATATATATATATATATATATATATATATATATATATATATATATCTATATATATATATATCATCATCAGCCCGTATCGATCCACTGCAGGATGAAGGCCTCTTCAGCATACTTCCAACCTTCACGGTCCTGGGCTTTCCTCTGCCACTCGGGTCCAATATTCTTAACGATGTCATCAGTCCATCGTGCTTTCGGTCTTCTTCGCGGACGTTTGCGATCAAGCGGTATCCACTCCAGGATTGCCTTGGTCCATCTGTCGTCCCATCGCCTCGCTATATGGCCTGCCCATCTCCATTTCAACTGTTTTACTCTTCCAATGATGTCACAGACTTTTGTTTGTTCCCTGATCCATGCGCAGGACTTTCAGTCTCGTCTTGTAATGCAATATATAATGTAATGTAATATATATATATATATATATATATATATATATATATATATATATATATATATATATATATATATATATATATATAAATGGTGTTTTTTTAGTACGTCCTAATTTTAAACTCAAATAAAACAACAAATTAGATGCCTTGAAACTATATATCTTATATGAAATAACTTCTGACTTTTTTTTGATTATTTTAGATGGTTTTTGAGTTAACCTTTGAGGCTGTTAGCCGTTTCTACTGATGTTGCTTTCTTGAAGATTTTGTTTGTTGGGGAATTTTTGCTAGCCCATGAGGTACAGACTTTCGCCGGTTAGACAGAAATCTTGGTAGATTTCGGAGGTTAGATAAGAAACTTCTTTTTTTGGTCCGGAATTGGGCCGCAAGAAACAAAAAAAAAACTCGAAACCGGTGATTTGATACGAGAAATTCGCGTTCCTTAAGTTAGATATTCTGGACGTGGATTTGGTGGTTGAATCGTGCTGATTTCGTTCCGTCGACGTTGGTTTTGGTGTCAGTTCCTACTGACGTTGATGCTGGAGGAATGGGTCTTATTCTGTTTGAATCAGACTCAGGACTCTTTAATTTTCTTAACACGTCCAGCCATGGCTTTGACTTGCTGTTGATTTTTTTCTGTCTGATCGGCAGAGCTTTGATGTTTTCCTGTGCTCTCTGGCTCAGAAATTATTGTGGAGATGGTCTTTTTCATTTGATTCAGGTAACGCTGCAAAGGCTGCGTATTTGTAGCTTGGCCATGTGCTGGTTTCTTCTTTTGCAACTCCACTCTAACGAGCTGATGATAGAGTAGCTTGATTTGAATATTGTTTTTCTCATTGTGAAGTACGGTGACTCCTAATTTCTCAATTGCGAGGTAGAATTGCAATGGGTTTCTTTTCTCTGGTTTGCCATCCCACTATGGAGGTGGAATGGAAATGGAATGATGCAACTCTGTTCTGACGTCTTCAGTTGGGACAGATTCTAGTACGCCCTTGACCAGGATGCGCAGGTTTCTGTTTCTTGATGTTGGTGTCAGGTGAGGATACTTTTGTTGATAATCTAAAATGGCCTTTAAATGGGATTCCGTTTTGGGGACCATAAAAACCCCGTCCGACTTCGTTTTGACTGGCCTAACAGCCACTTTGGAGTTCTTCAAGATGCTCATGACGTCCTGGAACACTGATTTGTTCTTCAGGATAATCGGTTTTGGTTTGGTCGCGGTAGCAATGGGTGGTACTGCTGCCTCTTTTCTTGATTACTTTTGATCCTTTGATTTGGTGGACGAGGAAAACGGAGGGGAAGCATTCGGTAATTCCGAAGGCTGACTTGCCTTGGAAGCCAGAAATGCCTTCCTCCTTTTGCATCTTCTTAACTGAAAGAACATCTACTGATATCCATTCAAAGCGGAGATTTGATGTTCGTCTTCTTCTTCGTGGTCTGATTGTATCTCGGTGACTGGTGTTTCGATTATGCAGGTTGGTGGTATTGCGTCTGGATTGGTATTTTTTAATTTAATTTCGATATTTGATGTTTTAAGAAAAACACCATCGCAGTTGACGTTACCGCCAGGTTTACCGCTTAGTTTACCGCCTTAGTTTTAAATTTTTAAAAGTCTAGCTTGTTTTGTAGTCTAGTTTTCCATAGTCAATTTAGTGTTTTCACTTTTTAGATCACTGAGCTCATTCGCTTGGTTTTTCAAATTGTCTAGATGCAAGTCTAAATACTTCGCTCGAAAACTTAACAGGTCCTCATATAAAAACCCGGCGTGTTTACTCATCGCGAAAAGGAAACATTTTTCTTTTCGGTTTTGAAACACTTCAACTTTTAGTGCCGTTTGCCATACTTTAAGAGAACTCTGTCTGTTGAAATAACTTTCAGTGGCTTGAAGACAATTTCGGACAAATGTCCACCACAACTACTTTTCAGACAAAGTGAGAGTTCGTGAACCAATTCATTCACTTGTTCTTGTTTCCAGCTTTCACTACCGTTTCTTTCCAGAATGTCCGGCAATGTATCCTCTCACGTTTTCCTTGGGCATCCTCTCTTTCTCTTTGTTGCAAGTTGCGTCTTTCGTTTTTAAAATTTTTTATTAGTCTCATGCTGCTATCTCCGAGAGATATTCAAACTACTTATTTATTAATAAGTTGCTTATTAATTAATTTAAGTATGAACTTTAGATTTAGTTCGTCCCTTATGCTTCATCGCAAAGTGTTCGTAGAGGACACGTGGTATTCGTGATGCTTGCAAACAAAAACCGTGTTTAGCGCGTAGTATATTTTAATTGCCGTACTAATATTTTCATTTATTTCAGCCTCCTGTTTTCTATTACTTTGAATTTGCACACCCAAATAATAGTTCCTAGGCCTCGCAAATTCCGTTTAACGGTAGTGTGAAATAATCCTGCTTCCTCTGAATTATCAAGTTTAAAAACCATTTTTTTGAACAACTTTATTTATAAACAAACCAAAAACGCTTCCTTTAGACACATTCTTTAGACTCTAGAACTTAATTTTTTTTTTCTTGTTCTGGCTCAAATTCCTATAGTTCTTAAAAATTATTAAATCATCAAATTAAAATTAATAAAAATACATTAAAAATTAATCAAAAATAAATAAATTATAAATTATTATAATTACTCACCACCATCGTCTTTCTCATATTTATATTCATATTTATATTCTTATTTCTATATGTATGTGTACTTTTAACGCCTCTTTCCATGCGACTACATTGTATTTCAGTTTATTTTCATTTTTTTTGCGAACGGTACTAAATCACGTACATTAAACATTTTCAGAAATACCAATTGTTTTCATACTTCTATGTCCGACATGCATTTGTCATTCACACACAGTAAAACACGTTAAAAAATACCAACTGTTTTCATATTTCTATGTCCTACATGTATTTACCCGGATATTGTTTTTCTCCTTCATCCATTAGCATTATAAAAAGTAAAAGGCGTAATACTCCTTATTGTAGACCTTTTATCGCCACATACTACAATTTAAATTCTCCAGACACTATCAAAGCTCTTTGGATATCCATGAAACCCAAATATACTTTCAATTTTGAAGATGCTTCTTTCTCTGTTTGGCTCAATGTGATAACATGGTCCTGCATACCTTCTAGTTGGTTTTCTATTAGATTGAAAATATTAATTTTTTAACAAAAAAAAAGCCTTTTAATTAAAATGTAATAACATGAAGGATTACAAAAACTTCGTCTGCTCAGAGTATATTCATTAAACCTTCTCATCTTAAAAAATAACGTATTATTTTATTAGAGTGAGCGAAAAAACATATACTGATTGGCCAGCGTGAAGAGCTTTAAGAAAGTTTCAGACAGATTAATGTCATTTGGAAACGATGCTGACAGGTCCGAATAAACACTAAACGCAAAAGAGCAAATAAACCACGAAATAAAAATTATAATACGACAAAAATTAGCTTAGCAGAGCCGAAACAAGGCACTAAGCTGATTTCGGTTCGAAAAAATTCGATGTTTTCCCGCGATTGTCTCGCCTTAAGGGCCTTAGCTTTAAGCCTCTCATTTAGAGGATTATGATCATCGAAGATCAACGTCAGTGAAGTGTCACACGGAACGTTAAGATTATCGCTTTGCGCCGACGTATATATACAAAAGCAATTGAAAAAAACATTTAATAAAATAAATCCGAAAAAGATAAGTAAAAAACATAAATACTTCGCATCGCTTCACCCAAAATATTCGCAGGAGTAGACATAGGGAAAGTTATTCATTACAATATCCAAATTATTACTCTTTACTGCGCGCTAGAGGAAAATTGTAGCATTAGTAATTTAAAATTATGTGTAAAATATACATACTATATATAATTGATGCATGTGAAAACATAGACATTAAAAAACCTAAGGAATAAGACCATATATATATATATATATATATATATATATATATATATATATATATATATATATATATATATATATATATATATATATATATATATATATATATATATATATATATTGAGTTGATTATATACAGTTGAGTTGGTAGGGTCATCTGCAGCGAATGAGAGGAACTAAAGAAAACGACAGGCGCGAGAAGGCTGGAAATTGAAAGAAAAAAATGAAGGAAGTTTGGTTAAAAATGAAAACACAACTATACCCTACACCACTATGTAGTAAAAGGAGAATAATTATATATACATACAGGGTGTCCACTAATTAATCGTACACAGCAAAACTGCAGATTTTTGGGGTAAAAATATTGCAATTTAACCCAATTTACCTTAGTCCAAAAGTTAATAGTAACCAAGATACAGAGTGTTAAAGTTTTCGTCAATTTTCGTCAATAATTTTTTTTTTAATATTCTTCTTAAATGAAATTTGGTAGTGGGGGATTTTTTAAGATAAGAAATTTAAATGTCTCGAAAAATGTTATATAGATTGTAAAGGGCGCTGTCTGCAACACTTTGTTTATTTTGTCCATTTTTTTTTTACGCAAATAAGGTATACCTTGCAAATGTCGCCCAGAGTTATCGTTTTTTAGATATCTGCACTGTTCATTGCACTCTATTAAATAGCGCTTTTGAAATGTAACACTTTTCTTAAAGTAGGTAGGCTATGATTAAAACAAATACATCAAGACGCTCTAGATACTTAGTTACTGTCAAACTTTTGCATTGATTATCAATATTTAATATTGTGGGTATTTAAATAGTTAAAGTAGTTTTAAATAATATTAATAATTTTATTACATTATAGAAAAATGGTTTTTGAAGGATTTTCACTTCAGTCATAAACAAAATGCCCAGACAAATTGTTTTTTAATGAAGAGATGCGTGATATGATAGGCACATACGCGCAGGAAAATGTAAATACACGCCGGACTCATTGAAGATATTTGGAACGTATGCACGACGAAGACAGCCGGATTTTAAGATTTTCAAAAACCTTTACGGCAGTCTGAGTGAAACAAGTTCTTTCCATCCGAAACGAGATTCCAAAGGTCGTCCAAACACCCTAACCATCGACCAGGAAGAAGAAATTGTGGTTCGCATAACCTAAAACCCTGAAGTAAGCATAAGATGCATTGCTGTGGGAGTTGGGGTAGGCAAGTCCATAATTTGGAAAATTTTTAACGAGGAGGAACTGCATCCGTTTCACTTCACGCCTGTGCAGAATCTATTGGAAGCTGATTTGCCGGAACGACTGAAAATTGCTCATTTCGGTTGTACCCAGCAAAATGCTGATCCCATGTTGATCCCAAAAATGTTTACAGACGAAGCAACGTTTATACGTAGAGATGTATTCAATTTCAGAAATAAACATCCGTGGGATTTAGAAAATCCACACTTAGTATCCGAACGTCATTTCCAACACAAATGTAAAATTAACGTTTGATGTGGTCTTATTGGTGATTATGTATTGGATCCATTCAAATTACTTTAAACAGCGGACTGTATTTTAATTTCCTTCAAACTCAGTTACCCGAATATTTAGATGACATTTCCGAAACCAAGACAAAAAAAGGGAAAGCAAACACAAATGTTATGTTTCAAAAGCAATTTAAAAGAGTGCAATGGACAATTACGAAGATATCTAGAAAACTGTAACTCGCGAGCGACATTTCCAAAGTATACCTTTTTTTATGTAAAAAAGGTGGACAAAATAATATTTTCATTAGAAATGCGAATACACTATGCAGCATATATACACCATCCGACGGGAAGTTGGCGAAAATTATGGGTTGTTGACTGTGGATAGGGTCTTCCTATTTTTGACGAGAGAGCACATGTCGGTGCCTTGAAGAGTCTAAACATCAAGAGACGAAACATGTGCTCTTGCGTGTTTAGGCGGAGAAATAGATTGTTGCGTGTTCCACATGAGATTGTAGAACCCAACATTTGGATGTCTGATGACACCCAGCACTGTTGTCTCATTGGACGCAGTCGAACAAATTCTAACACTGCACATATATATATATATATATATATATATATATATATATATATATATATATATATATATATATATATATATATATATATATATATATATATATTTGTTTCTACGCCATGATTGTCTAGGGCGTCTAAGCCATCTGATAAACATATTTTTTCCTACTTAATTATGAAAGAAGTACACTCATTTTTTCTGCATTATGATGCAGAGTTTTTATATGAAAAATAAATGTTTAAAATTAAAATTAATTAATTTTTATATTATTACTAAAACGTCTAATGTTACTAAAACGTCTATCTTGCAGAAAGCTTGTTCATATTCAAATATGTTGTTAAAATATTCTGCGCCCGTTT
>JARFXV010001563.1:0-70000 GCA_031761425.1 Cosmopolites sordidus
AATTTAATTTTAATCACAATATTGGGTGCAGTTTATCTGACGTTCAGAGAATTGCGCCCGACAGACATATGGTATAAAAACATGGTATACCCGTTTGTAAATACATGTTTGACGCGAAAAAAAAAGCACTGTTCTGTACTCGATTTTATTTCTTGAAATGATATAATCTCAAACGAGGTTTCCACATATAAATTAAATGTGTCTCTTATCTTAAAGATTTGTGGATATGTATATGAAAACGGTAAACTCGAGGAACAATATTATTCGACAATCTCAATTCTTTTCTGCACCATTATTCAAGCACAAATTGAACACAAAATTCACATGTGTTAATATGCTTTTTACATCGAAATCTGGAAAGTCGTCTGCTACCAGTCTCTGAAGGATATAATGTACTTCTACGCTGTTTTACATATACTGTGCATACATATCATACTGTCATACTGTCCCTTTGTTTTCCATTTTTTACTATTCCCTTTTCTCATATATGCCTAGTTAAAACCTTTTTAGTCGTTGCTGCGATTCAAAAGGCATTCCACCTGTTTTTTGATTTCTCCTGATAAGTTGTTTCTTTATCACTGTATTTATTTCACAATGTAGTGGTTTTTCTTTCTTTGGAACATGTGATACTGAAATAGCGTGGTTCTGTCAAAATCAAATAAGTGTGTGCATGTGCTAACTTGCGCAAAATTAAATTACTTTAAGAATTTACAATAATCAAGAACTCCAGCGCAATGTATTATTCAGAGCAAATTTTTAGACATACAGATATTCGGCGACTGAATTATCCAAACACCCATGTGGTACATACCCACACACGAGACTACTCGAGAGTAGGGATTTATGTCTCTGAAAACACGAAAGGAACAACTTAATATATTAGTACTGTATCTGTCAGATCAGTTGCGCCCAACGGAAGGTGAAGATAAGCACAGCATACTTGTTAATATATAATACAAATAGACATACACCATAACTCCTTTTTCAAAATGTTTGTTCACTTTTCAACAACATCGCAGCTTTATTTCGGCTATAGCGTTTTGTATGTTAATATTTTGATTCAATCGTCTCCTCCTGATGATGCTAATATGATTACCGAAAAACGCGTCGAGGAATTAACAAGTGATTTGGTAAACTCGAAGAAATTTACCACTAAACACCAAATTTTTATATCAACTATTTGACGCGCGTTTTGCTGACAATGTGAGCATCATCAGGAGATGATTTAATCCCAATTAAATTAAATATTATTAGAAATTATTATTTGATTTTTTTTAAGATATTTAGATAAAATATATAGCGGTAAATATCTTATATACCACCATATACAACTATATCATAGATCAAATATAAGAAATTGAACGGATAAAACTGTTTTTAACCTGATTTAAAACTTTTTTTCAAATATAAAATTGGACAAAATTGAACACAATACTTTTCTTTCATTCTTCCATTTGACTTTCGCTCGCCTTTTTAAAAACTGTATTTATATGGCTTTGGTTCACGAAGTGGTGCGTTTATGCACCATTAAATATGTTATCAAAATAAATAAAAGCCCGTATAATATTCTTAAGAGATTTACTATGCAATGCTAAACATACAAATAGACGTAATAAATAATTGTATTACTTATTTAATATTTAGTTGATTATTTATTATTTATTCGTTAGTATTTCATTTTCACTTCAACTTTTGATGGAAAATTAACTAACATTTTTGGTAATATTTGGAGCCCCATAATTTTGTCATATGAACTAAACTACAACAAATCTGAGGTTATTGAATTTTTTAGTATAGTCCGGTTCAAGATATTTCGTTGCCTTTCGGCAAAATGTTAATTGCCCCTATAAATATCAATAAAAATATTCCTAGTTTCTTCAAAAGCGCTAGAGTCGGACTGGTTTATGTTCTGAATAATTCAGGAAAAAAATAAAATATTGTTAAATTATTATTATTATTGTTATTATTATATATGACTGAAACATTGTTTATTGGTTTGTGTATTTTGAATTTATTAGTACAATAAAAAATAAGTAAATAAATTTATCTATTAGTAAAATAAAAATTATAACTTAAATTTAATTATACATTTAATTCGGTTTCACTCTCACTGTCACTTCAATCCACATTAATAATAAGTGGTACCATATTATTAGTAAATGATACATAGGAATCTTTTATTTTAATAACACGGTTAATCGAATTTATCGATTTTTTCTGCTCTAACATTGGATTTTACCTGATGCCACTTATACTCAATTGGATTAAAAATACAGTAATACGGGGGAAGGCGTAAAACCGTATGTCCTATATCGGCAGCAATGGTATCACATCCATATTCCTTTTTAATATTAAATATCTTTAATATTTCTAGAAAATCACAGTTTTTATATGTATTTTCGAAGTATATATCGTTTTTTAACATATAGTTTTGAATTTCCAATTTAGTGTCATTTGCATTAGGAACTTTATTTTTTGGCGGTTATGATAACTAGCATTGTCCATTACAATTACGCTTTCCTTAGGCACATTGGGCAAAAAGCTATTTATAAACCAATCTTTAAAAAGTTCTCCTGTGGTGTCGTCATGGTAGACCTAAGAGGAATGTTTAATATTTTTCGAGGACAACCGTAAAAAAATGGAACCTATCCATCCTCGAAACCGGCATGTAAAATTGTAATTATTTTTCTCTTGTTTGCTGGGGCTTTGGTTTGGCATTTTCTTGATGTATCTACTCATCCTTTTGCTGGCGTGTCATGTGTATCGAACCATGTTTCATCAAGGTAGATAATGAGACGATTTTCTAATCTGTATTTTTTATAGGGTTTAAGTAGTCAAATCGCCATCGTCGCAATCGTTGTGATTCAATTAATATTTGTTTTTTATTAATGGTCCGACATGTAAAACCCATTAGAGATAATATTCTCCGGAGGCTAGTTCTGCTGCAACGAATGTTGGTTTTATCTTTCCCTAGTCACTGTTTCAATGAATGCAATACAGGCACTGTTTGCTCTTCATTCATAGCATACATTTTGCTTCGAATTAAGTCTTTGTCGCTTTCGTTAACACGCTTTTACCAGAATCACTAAGAACCTTTTTGACTTTAATTGGCTTCGTCACAATATCTTTAACTGTAAACAACGGCGTTTTCGTTAATGAAGACGTTTCTGCTGCAGCTGCATTGACATTAAGCCCCCTATTCAATAAAGAAACATATATATTTTTAACAATTTGCTTAGCATCAGACGATAAATGTTGTCTTTTAAAATTAGCACTACCGGAGGCACATGATCATTATCTTGCCAAGAATGCCACATTTTTAGCACATTTGGAATAATAAAAATACGATCGAAATTATAGAACTGCAAGGTTTAAGAAAATAATGCGAACTACACTAAAGTATTTCGAAACTACTAAACCAGATATAAAATTAATTTCATCTTTTTACCTGTTATTTCATTAGGCCCGGCCCTGTTTACGCTTTTTTGCAACTTTGCCGGTTTCCTTACGACAGGGGTTGTTAACACTTTATTGCAGCCATTTGGTCAACGATAAATTTTGAACCGCCCTATACCAAATATATATATTATCTAAACATATATGAAATATCTCCAACCAAATTGTTTAAAACAAAAACATAAAATGTGTTGTGCGCTAAAGCTCCTCTGGGTTAATATGGGTTTAAAAATCAAAAAAAGTTTTAAAATTATCCTAATTTCGCGAGTTATTTCACTCACTTTAACATTTTTGTTAAAAATCGTCGTCCGAATATTTCGCAGTGGAATCACTCTGATACTAAAGAAGGAATGTTTATTTGTCGGAGTAAAATGTTGAAATCGGTTCAAACCTCAGAGGAATGAGGTATAATCCGTATTCATAAACTAAAATTAAAAAACGTAAATATTTTTGTTGCCTCCTAGTAATACATAGTCCACTCTATAACGTATGAGGTTATTACTATGATAACTTCGTAGATAAGCTTCATGCGATTCGTTGGTACCGTTCCATTAATTAAAACTGAAAAGAAAATAGGTCTAATAATTTTCCTATAATTTCTTTTTGCAACGTTTACTTTAGGAACCATTTATTTAATCTAATATAATCACATTTTGGTAAAGAAAAGCGAAACCGATATAGCTTTTCAAAGGGTCTAAAATCTAAGTCCATAAAACAATAAAACAAGCCACTTAATTAAACGTTGTGTTACAAATTTAAATTGATACTTGAAATATCTTCCAAAATAATTAACAATTTGTAAATCACTCTACCACGTTACATCGCTGTAAATCACTCCATAAACCCCGGGACCCAAGAATGTTTAAAGCTCATTCAAAAACAAATAAGTTTCCTCCTCGCCGGGCTGCCAAAACTTTCGGCCATAAAACGGTCGGAATTAGCTTCGAATTATTCATGTTTCATCAGTTTCCGAGTTTGTTAACCGAAATTAGCACGAACATCTTTAATTTTCAGTTTACCAAGTTGGATTGACGGATTTATTTGAATAATTAGGACTGGAGGTTAATTTGTTAAACAAACAAAATTTGTTTTTGGTTTTTTTCCTTTAGTCGCTATTGCATTTTTATTAAAATTAGTTCAGAAGAAAATCTATATCGGAAATAGACCCATAATGTAATACGTTTCTAAATAGACATAAAATAGATTTCATAGTGTGATATAGCTACCAAAGAAGATACGTACCTTCCATACACGGGGCTGTGTGAATGTACTTTATTGATATTGCTTATTAAAATAAGTATTGCTTATTTTATTCAGAAATGGGGAAATACGAAATAGAACTTGATTTACCCCGCCCCGGCTTTATGCTCATTTAGTGATCAGTGGTACCATGTTCTCCAATAGAAGTGGCTATGGAGATCATAGATTTCTCATAAATGTAGTCTCGCAACAATTATTGGGTAGTATTTACTAAATATTGGATCGGGTAAACACATTCATCATATCAGCTAAGGTACGACTGAGGTAACAAGGATTTACATTATACAAAATATATATAATTATAAACATATATAAACTATACATAAATATGTAATTATGTAATGGAATAACTTAGTAAATTTTTGATAAAATAATCAACACACTTAATTGGACAGTACTCTCTTTAAGGCCCATGTGTCATCCCCCCCCCCCGAACTTTCTGAACGATACCTTCTCCATCTACCTCCTCCAAAATCTCACGAGCGAGGGGCGTCTGTCCTTTTGAAAGCTTTTTTAAAATAATATATTAAAATTACCCCAATTTCCCAAGTTATTTTACTCATTTTAATATTTTTGTTAAAAACCGGCGATCGAATATTTCGTAGTGGAAGCAGTCTAATATTGAAAAAAAAAAATTATTTGTGGGAGCAATAACTTAGATTAAACCTCTGATAAGTGAGGTATAATCCTTGATTCATAAACAAAGATAAAACACGCAAATATTTTTGTTGAATCCTAGTATTATATAGCCCAGTCTATAACGTTTGAGGATATTATTAACTTCGTAGAAAAGCTTTAGTCGATTCATTAGTTCCATTACAATCTATATTTTTATAATAATTATAGTTATTATCGCAAAATACTATCGCAACAATTACACTGACGAACAATCTAAATATTTCTTGGTCAAAAATAGCTGATCCTTAAATATTTCCACCTGGTTAATTCAAAAATCACCGATTGGCTCTTACTTTGGAAATACAGTGACATGTCATTTTTGATTGAGCTGTCACACCTGTCAACTGACTAACCTACAACAACTGAATCACAAGGTTCTTCAGTTGTTGTAGGTTATAAACATAATTACTATTGCTGTAACTGCAAGTATTATACTGTTTCTGTTATAATTAGTATAAAATTCCTGATTGAAGTGTAAAATTTGTTAAGTCAGAATGCCTTGAAAATGTGTAAATGTAGTAATTAATTTTTGTAACAGTTGTGAATACTGACTATCACCATTATTTTGATAAGAAAATAGGGGGATAAGATAAGTCATGGGCTCCACATATATGTTGCAACTCTTGTTCCTTTATACTACGAGAATGGCCAAAAACAAAAAACGAGATGGCTTTTGCTGTGCCTATGGTTTGGCGGGAGCCTATAACTATTTCTGCTTGACTCCCCTATAGAGGCAAGTTTGTCAATGAAGAAAAGAGGAACAGTTCAATACTTCAATCTTCTGCCACATTCAGAAAGTTTAATAGTTCCTACTCCACACCAAAATTATGAGCTTGAAGTAGAAGAAATAAAGACAGGATGAAAGAAAAACCTAACAAGCCTTACACATCACATGACCAGGGGACAGTAGGGATCAAGCAAACTGACCCACAAGAAATCTTAACTCAAGCTACACAAATGTTGTTGTCGAGCCTCTCGAATACCCAAAAGATGGTCTTCTTTTACCCCTCAATATAAAGCTGGATTTGATGAAATCTTGAGAAGAGGTAAAAAACGCGAAGCAACAGACACAAGAAACTTAAAAATAGGTACGTGGAATGTGACCAGTATGTATGAGGCTGGTCAAGCCCACAATGTAGCACAGGAAAGGAATAGATTGGACGTGGATATTTTGGGGATTAGTGAGACACGATGGCCAAGTGAAGGAATAACCAACATAGGGAACCATCATATAATATACTATTCTGGAAGCAAAGACACACGGCACAGAAATGGAGTAGCTTTTATGTTGAAAAGGGATCTGGATAAATCAGTATTAAACTTTGTCCCAATATCCAACGAATTGCCTTACTACAAATGAAGTCAAATCACGCAACAATCAACATAATACAGGTATACGCTCCAACAGCGGATAAAGACGACCATCAAATAGAACAGTTCTATGAGGAAATAGACGACACACTCAAACTGACTAAAGGAAAAGATGTAACAATTCTTATGGGCGACTTCAACGCGAAGATCGGAAGAGGGAAAGTAGAAAGGGTAGTGGGTAGCTACGGATTGGGTATACGCAATGACAGAGGGCATCGGCTAATTCAGTTTTGCCAAGAGAAAGATCTGGTGATTGCTAATACGTTCTACAATCTCCCACCAAGACGACTATACACTTGGACATCGCCGCAAGATAGTGAAAATCATATAGTACGCAATCAGATAGATTATGTGATGATTAATCAGAGATTCAGAAATAGTGTAAAGTCAGTAAAGACCTACCCAGGTGCAGACGTAAATTCCAACCACAACCCCTTAGTGGCAAGGGTGAATATACAACTAAAGAAACCAGCTCAAAAGTCGAGACGAAAACAAATTGATCTCAACGGTCTTAATGACGTAACCATCAGAGAGAAAATAAAATTGGAGATAGACAACAATCTTAACAACTTAAATATGTCGGAGGATAACAATAAGAATTGGGACGATTTTAAAACGGCACTAATGGAACCAACAGAAAAATACTTGAAGAGACCCAAACCTAAAAAAGAACAAGGTTGGATTACAAATGAGATATTAAACTTAATGAATACACGTAGGGAAAGCAAACACCAGCCTAACTATAAAAACATACAGAAACAACTTCGCCAGAAAGTCAGAAAAGCCAAAGAAATATGGTTTACTCAGAAGTGCGAAGAAATAGAGATCCTACAGAAAAAACACGACCAGTTCAATTTACATAAGAAGGTGAAGGACTTAACGGGGTATCAAAGGAAAAGAACAAGATTATTTTTAGTGGATGAGAAGGGTCTAATTGTAACAGACATCAAGGACAAACTTGTAACATGGACGAATTACACGAAATCCCTTTTCGCGGACACACGATCAGGACAGTCAGAGGAACCGGCTGAAGAAGACAGTGGTCCAATAATAACAACTGCAGAAATAAAATATGCATTACAAAATATGAAGACGGGCAAGGCAACAGGACCAGATAATCTACCAACAGAACTCCTCAAGCTCCTAGAGGACGAACATTTGAAAGTGTTACAGAGACTGTTTAATGAAATATACAGAACTGGTAAAATCCCAAAGTAGTGGCTTGTCTCCACGTTCATAACCATCCCTAAGAAAAACAAAGCTAATAAATGTGAAGATTACAAGACAATTAGTCTCATGGGACACACATTGAAATTATTTTTGAAGATCATACACCACAGATTATATTCAAAGTTAGAGGAACATATAGGTAACACGCAATTTGGTTTTAGAAAGGGCCTAGGAACGCGTGAAGCCCTGGTAGCATACAATATACTTATGCAACGAAGCCTGGATGTAAATAAAGATGTATACATATGTCTTATCGACTACAACAAAGCTTTCGATAATGTCAAACATGACATCATGATAAAATTGCTGAAAGACAAAGGTGTAGACACGCGAGATATAAGAATAATCTATAACTTATACTACAATCAGAAGGCAGTGGTAAGCATTGACAACTACAACTCAGAGGAAATTGAGATTATGAAAGGCGTAAGACAAGGATGTATAATGTCTCCAACATTGTTCAATTTATATTCTGAAAACATTATGAATAAAGCACTTGAGGATGAAACAGCCGGCATAATAGTGAACGAAATACCAATCAATAACATCAGATATGCTGATAACAGCATTGTAATGACAGAATCAATGGAGGACCTGAACAGAGTAATGGAAAAAGTAAGAAAGGCAAGCGAAGACCTCGGATTAAGCTTGAACACGAAAAAGACAAAGTTCATGGTCATTACAAAGAAAAACATCAATAATGCAGAATTGCGTATTCAGGGGGAGCAAATAGAACGAGTAAAAAAATACCGGTATTTGGGCACAACAATAAATGACAACAATGACAATACACCGGAAATTATTGCTAGAATAGAACAGGCAAGAAGTACTTTCGTAAGATTGAGAGGCGTCTTATGTAGCAAAGATTTGTCGCTGACTCTTAAACTAAGACTAATAAAATGCTACGTCTGCTCTGTACTCCTCTACGGAATGGAGGCATGGACATTAAACAAATATACACAGAATAAACTGCTATCCTTTGAAGTGTGGATGTACAGAAGGGTCTTAAGAATCGCCTGGACCAAGAAAGTAACAAACAAGGAAGTTCTGAATCGCGTGAATAAGGAAGAAAATGAGCTGCTGGCAGACGTGAAGCGACGTAAGCTACAGTATCTGGGTCACGTCATGCGCGGAGAGAAGTACCAACTGATACAAATAATTATGCAAGCAAAAATCCAGGGCAGGAGAAGCATCGGTAGAAGAAGGATGTCTTGGTTACGTAATTTGAGAGAATGGTACAACTGCAACTCCAACCAACTGTTCCGAGCGGCAGTGTCCAAGATCAAAATAGCTAACATGATTGCCAAACTCCGGACCGGAGAGGGGACATGAAGAAGAAGAAGATAAAGCTGGATTTGATGAAAAATTTTGCCAAAGATATGAACTTGTAAAGAATCCTGCATTTCACTGAGTTTTGGAGGGGACAAGGAAGCTTGGGAAGCCTTAAAGACAGCTATTCGTGGGTTTTTAAGTAACAAAAAAGATAACTGAACTCAGTTGGTGACAGTACTTCTGCAAAAATACCATCAACTCGGATGCAAATTGTCCCTTAAAATCCATTTTTTCCAATTCCACCTAGACTTTTTAATTCCTAGTTGTGCAGCTGTTAGTGATGAACACGTAGAAAGATTCCATCAGGATATTTCTGTGATGGAACAAAGATATCATGGCTGTTGGAATAAAGCAATGCTTGGGAATTACTGCTAATCTGTGTGTAGGGATGCTCCGGAACTCGGAAGAGGCAAACCAAAGGAAAACGATCTCATGAAGCCACCACATGATTCTCTTTAAACCCAACAACCTGCCAGGTATTCTCCCCTCAATTTTGAACTCTTAGAAAGTAACTCAAATGGACTTTCAATGTTGTTAGCATCTCTAGTTAAAATGTATTGTTTTCTCTTAATCCGTTAAAATAAAATACTTCTACCTAATGTATATAAGAGACTCTAGAGTTAATAATAAGTTGTTTTTTATATCTTATTCATTTTTCCCAACCAAAAATTAATAGGATTTAACTCATGAAGTGAAGGAAACATTGAAAAACATTTTTTGTAGGTCAGTGTTATTGGGTAGTATTTACAAAATATTGGCTCAAGAGAACACATTCGTCATATCAGATAAGGTACGACTGGGGTAACAAGAATTTACATTATACAAAATATATCTAATTATACAAAACATATATAAATTATACATAAATACATTATGGAATGATTTGGTAAGATTTAGTTAAACAAATCAACACACTAAATTGGACAGTACTTTCGAAGATGGGTATAAGTAAAGTTTACTAATACTTATATGATTAGAAAGAATATATCCATTAAAATAGGTACACCATCGTAAAACAATATTTTATAATATCGATGTTTCTCTGGAATAATTGTTCGAACCACAAAAGATACATTTAAATGTTTGCCATCCACAATATTAACTTCGAACTTTGTAAGTCTCCCTATTTTCCAGATCTACTGAGCGTTAATTTTGATTCTGTAGGCTGAAGGAATGTTTATGGAAAAGTCATTTTTTGACGATTAACATTTGTGCAGTAACATGGTTGTGTTGAATAAAATTGTTTCAAATAAAGGGTTATATAGTATTGTTTGGCAAATCATCAAGAAAAATATATATAATTGCACAGCGTATACAAACTGTTCAAATTTATTACCGAAATAATGAGAATCTATTCGGGGTTCGTTTCGCACCTTACGTGAAATTTATGATTAACATTTTTCAAAGTTTAATTCAAAAATTCGAATCAAATGGTAGCTTTTGTGATGTTAAATAGAACCGGTCAACTACTTAAACCCATTGCTGAAAACATCGATGCTCTGAACCAAGGTGTGAATAAAAATTCAGAACAATCGATTACATGTCGTCCTCAAGAACTTTGACTTTCTTAGGCACTACATGGAATATTCTTCATAAAGATTTGCATTTCAAGTTGTTGCATCATGTTCAATCATGTTGCAGATTGGATTTTAGAGCAACTTGAAACAGTGCTGAAGCCCATTTTTGGTTAAATGGCTTCGTAAACAAGCAAAATTGTCGCTTTGGAGTGAAGAAAACCCACATGGTGTTTTTGGAACACCTTTGCATCCTCTAATATTAACGATTTGGTATAGCTAGCTATAGGTCCGGAGGTGTAAATGAATTGTACATATTTGAAAATGAAAATGGAAATGCAGATACTGTCAATGGAGAACGCTACAGAAACAAACTACTGTTTTTTTTTCTGGCATGAATTGAATGATTCTGATCTAGACTACATGTGGTTTCAGCAAAATGGTATAACAATCAATTTATTGAGAGAAAAGTTCAATGACCATGTAATCTCAAGAAATGCCGATGATAGCTAACCACCAAGATCATGCAATATAACTTCACTGGACTTTTTTCTCTGGAACTTTATGAAATCATTGGTTTACCCCAATAAACCACAAACACTCAATAAGCCTAAAATCAGCATTATTCATATCATTGGTAAAATAAATGCCAATTTATATACCAAAGTGATCAAAAATTGGTATTACAGAACAGAATTAAAAAAAAACAATCCAGAGGCGATCATGCACAATAGAATATAGAAGATTAATATTGATTATTTTACGAGGGTTGCTATATGTGGATTCGGAATTAGAAATAATGGTGTTGCTAAACGCCATCTTATATACACATCCTTTTCAGAACGTTTTGTCATACGGACCCCCTTTGTGTTGTTTAGTGACTTGAAAATTTCATCTGTCAAAAAATGGAATTAGCTCTAGAATGTTCGTGCGATGATTTATTACGACTTTCGACGTGGATTATCTCAACAACAGTGCATCGATCAACGCAATGAAGCACTATCAAAAACCACTGTACATTACTGGTTTAGTGAATTCAATTGTGGTCGTCGTTCATTCACGGACGAATTTAAAAATGGTCGTCCAAAATCTGTTGTTGTGCCAGAAAACATCAATACTGTGGGCTAACTGATAAAGCAAGATCGTCATGTGATATACCGTTTGATTGAAGCATCCCTGGGCATTAGTACGACAAGTATACACAAGATTTTATATTAACCTTTAGACGTGAAAAATATTTGTGCGCGATGGATCCCGCATAATTTGCAATCGCAAAAAGGCTCGTGTCGATTGGTGCGAAAAAATGCTTAAAAAATAAAATCGTGGTATGTCAAAAGCCGTCTATAACATCTACACAAGTATATGCACGGGCTGTATGGATTCAAAATTAGACAAATCCGACAAAAGCTGTTCATGCAAGAAGCAAATGGTCGTCTGTTTTTTTGTGATAAATGGGCATGTGGCTACAGTGCCATTAGAGAATCGTAGAACGGTCAATTCTGAATGGCATACATCCAATTATTTACCAGAAGTCTTTGAAGAAATATAAAAGCAAGCAGCGACGCAGGATCATTTTTCACCATTATTCCAAATTAAGAATGTATAGCTCTTAGATATGGCTCTCTATATTTTAATAACTACAGAATTCCAAAACAGTGTCAAAAACCCAAAATAGAGCACAATGATAACTACAAGCGATAATCCGGTAATTTTTATTTTATGCTGGACAAATAATGCCATTATGCTTTGAAAATAATATTGTTTAAATGTCCCTCTCGACTTCGTCTGGTGAAAGACATTTTGGAAACCCAATTTCCTATTACTTTTTCATTCATATCGCCTATTTTCAATGGTGGTCTGAATGTTTCATTTTTTTTATTATTATCTAATTCTGTCGTATATACATTATAAATTGTGACTAGATTAAATCTAACAATATTTTTTTATTATCTAAACTAACAAGTTATCTTTATCTTAGTCTGTTTGGCAGATACATGTCCAGCGACGTGCTCCACAATACACTAATCACTCTTTTCATGTGATTGACACACGCACAGTATAAATTCCGGGCACCCTTCATTGTCACTACACTAATTCTATCGGTTTCAGTCTCTTCAGCCACCGAATAAGTCCTTTGTTGTCTAGTAACGAGATCACTTCGACATTTTAATTGCTTTTTGATGGTAGACACGGATAAGTTCTACGCGATGTTGAATCGTGTATCTTTTCATGATGAATTGATACAATGTACTGAAAACACCACTATATGGGAGACATTTATATTGCGTGCGTGTTGCCGCTATTACGTTTCAAGTTCTGACACTCTCATCGGAAAACTCTATTTAAAATTAATTGACACTGTATACATTTCTAATTTTTCTATTGTTTCACTCAATTACTCTTGGCTTTAGCCTCATGATAAAACGTTGGCTATACAAAATACAATTTGCACAACTTAGAACTTTTAGAACATTCCATATCTCTCCGAGGTTAAAGTTAGCTGTCGTTCAATTATCCTAGTCGTAAAAATATATGTTAAATTGAGCTTGGCAACTAAATTTCAAATATTAAATTTTCTGTTTTGACTGAGAATATTTATTTAACTGTGCGCAGAATCTACTACTCTATAGCTTTTATTACTTTGGAAAGTATTATTCTTAGTTTTTGTTAAATTAAATTAGAATGTTTTGTCCAAAATAAGTAAAAGATCAGGACTTTCTCCTAAAAAATCTACTGACGATAAGATGCTATTAAAAAGTATTACGTATTACCAAAGCTAGGTAGAATCGATTGGAGGCCCGTAGTAAAATGGGCCTAAAACTGCTCTTGTAAGGCCGTTTATAAAGAATTGGATCACTACATCTCGTGAAAACCTGAAAATCTCGGACATCTATTTTAAAATTAGAATAGTCTCTGTCTTTTTACTTTTTCTATTCATGACTAAGGGGTCAAAATTTCCAAAAGAACAGTTCAGATATGGTTGTTGAAGATAATTAATTGGTAATCGGCCAACAAAAAAGCCACATCTAACTGAAATATTGAAGTAAAATCAACTGGAATGGGCTCAAGTATGCTTCGCTGATGAGTCAAGATTCCAAATTTTGCAGAAGACAAGTTTTTTTGTACAAAGACGCCCCAGAGAAAAACTCCGCCCTGACTGCACTACGGAAATAGTGAAACGCCCAGTAACCCTAATGGTGTACTCTGTGATATCCGAAAAAGACATTAGGCATCTCTATATCGCCAAAGAATACAAACAAGTCGTGAACAATCAATTGTCTCAGAATGTTCAATAGTTCCCTGATATTAAGGTTCGTCTATAGCCAGGAAATTCAATAGAAAACCTGAGAACCTCTAAGCATTAAGAAATTTACTTCATTTTGTACTTGACACCTCTTTAAAAAATATTGAAATAACTAGCTTATTTTATTATTAGAAGGACGAGAATTTTCTTTTAGTAATAATTGTCTAGATGTGAATCTTCGCAACAACTTAGTTTAGAAGTCTAACAAAATGTATTTAGTCTAGTAAAATATTTTCAATTATTTTGCTTTTCAATTAGTAAAACTCTCTAATTCTGTGTCGACAAATGTTTTCAGTTAAAATAAAGTTTAAGGTCACTCTTCGACTTCGGTTAAGGTCGCTCAGAATTCATTTCAAGAGTTTTCTTCACTTCTCACGTTCCGCAGCCATTCTACTGTGCTCTTACTTGTTGTAGAGCCAGTCTCAATAGATTTTTGTTTACTTATATCCTCGTTAAATGCACACTGGGCCACTGATTGATGTCGGGCAATTTGTACAGCCAAAGATCGGGTATTGTAGCATCGTGAAGCTATTTATAGCTGCTATAATACGAAGAAACGATCTCAAAGACGGTGTTATCCTGCCTGTTCTCTTTGTCTTCCAGCTATCCCTATTGGTTCCTCATAAACGGCTAGTTTTGTTATATACTAAGCCGGCTGTTTTCTTAATGTCATCGGTCCAATTCATGAGATGACACCTTCTTGCCCTTTGAGTAATATATGGCCTCCATTTTAGGATATTTTAGACTACCTTTCATCCGGGTATCTCGCAACATGACTTGCATAATTCGACTTTTGCTCTACTATTGTTCTACATCCCTACATCCCTATATCCCTACATCCCTAACTTTTGTAATTGCCCTGATATGTTCATTTCGATTTTAATCTCATAAAGATATTTTGAGCCTTTGACATTCTATGGCTCGTTGTATTACCTTTAATTCATCTATTGATTTTTTAGTCAAATTCCAGGTTTGAGCTCCGTAGATTAGGACGAGAAATACGCATTGATAAAATATTCGTGTTCTCAACCATATGAGGATGTTTCTATTCTTCAGTGGCTTAGTTTGTCGAAAGCACTCCATCTCGCCAAGTTTCTTTCTTTGACTTTTGATGACCCTCTTTTAAGTTCTCTTAGCATTGTTTGTAGTTTTGTTGGATTTTCGACTTGTATTTCCACATTGTACTGTAGTTTTTATTTTAAGTAACCTTCTCAAAGCATCATTTCATTAAAAAAATCGTACTAGTTAAAAAAATTCTACTTAGTTATATTAGCATATGCATCGTGGAAGTAAAATTTTCTGGAACATCTTCTCCAATTTATTTGATTTTTTATTGTGACTACTTTGTATGCCAAACTCTGCCCACATGGAATCCGTATTGAATAATTCAACACATGTTTCAGTTCGCATGTTCGCTAATCGTATGTAACACAGTAACCTTTAATTTTTAGTTTATCAAATTGCTTTGAAAGATTCATCTAAATAATCCATTAAGCTAATTTAAATACAATATTTCACTTTAGTTAAAAAAATACTTAATATATTGTATTAATGACAGGGTAATTTCTCATAGAAGGAACATCACCAAAATAAACATTAATATACCACAATAGGACTGTTTTATGTAAACATATCAGAAAGCCTAAAAAGCTATACTGGAAAAAAAACACAGATGGTGCTATTAATTTGTTCAGGTCTAGCCTCATTTCAGTGTCTAGTCTCATTTAAGTCTGTCTAGTCAGTCACATAGTAAGTGTCTAGTCACATTTACAAAAATGGAGTTATACACAATGCAACAATGCGTTAAAATTGTTGAATTATTTTATGAAAATAGACGTTCATTCAGTGAAAAATGTTTTCAGAAAATTACGTGATATTTACGGTTTGCACAATTGTCCATCTGAAATCACTATCATCGAATTGTTAAAAAAAATTGAAAAACTTGTTCAATGGAACATAAAGAAAGGACACAAGAGCTGATTTAGTATGTGAAAGTGTTGCTGAAGATCTAAAAATTTCAAATAGTCGATGTTCACAACAATTTGGACTCAGTGAATCAACAACATGGTGTATTTTACGAAATGTTTTACCTCTGAAGGTACATAAGGTTCAAATAACTCAGGAACTAAAGCCACTAAATCATTCAAAACGTCGCGCCTTTGTCAATTAAAGAACAAACAGATATTTTTTCTTAAAAATCATTATGATCAAGAGAGGTGTCAAGCCAATTATTGCGTAAATTTCTTTATATCAGCAAGTACAAGCAAGTACTCGACAACCGGACGGCTTATGTATGCTGAGGCGCAATGCAACTACTACATATTTAAGGAGCATATTTTCTAACAAATTAGTAATACATTTGAAAAAATATATATACCTGCCTACTTAATCTTTGGGGTATTTTAGCCCATGGTTTAATCGAAAATTCAAGGATTTTTCCAGTAACTAAGTGGTATTTTTATCTATCAGCGGTGGAAATTTTAAAAATTCTAAACACCACTCCTTGTAAAAGAAACTTCGTCAGTTAATATAATACTGAACAAAACATTTTGATTCATTTGGATTTCTACAATAACCCATCCAAAATATTGTCGCATGGGTGAAAAATCAGCGGGTAACATTGTTTGTAATCTTTGTATATGATAAGGGTAGACTAATTTCCCTTTAAGTGTCCCATGTACAATCCAATGGGAAAATCCAACTGGTAACTTAAAGCTTCGAGTGCTTACTCTTCGAGGTAGAATCCTCTTCAACAAGATGTAAAATGTGTTATTCGACTTTAGGACCGATTTCTCGCTTCCGCCCACCTTGAAATTTTGGAACTGTACTGGCCACATGTTTGTCGAGCTGGAAGCGGCCTTTTTGTATATTGTTGCCTGTCCCCTTTGAAAGTTTGGAGAGTTTCTCCGTAAACAAAAATCATGATATTCGCAAACAGCATATATATTTTTAGTTTTAAATAAAACACGCACTGACATATACTTTAATATTTTTTGTCGCAATTTTTAAATTGACTTTGGCTTATAGGGCATGATAAAATGTTATTTTATCTACATTAGTTTATCTGTAGTTTATTCATCAAGTATTAACTAGTTAATATTTAAAAACAAGGAAAATGCATCCTTGTTCCAAGCAAAAATTCCATTCCTTCAGCCACCACCAAAACGTCAGTAAGTGCCTTTTGAGACCGGTTTCTGGCCTTAAGCCGTCATCAGTCGCACTCGAGCTAAACCTTTGGATAGGATAGCAGCTGAAGGAATGAACAAAGGTACTACCATACCCACGAGCATTATACGAGCTTATTCTTTTAACATCCAAGATTAGCGGGCGCGTGGCCTTCTGTGGCTTATTCGAAATGAGATACTGGAAACGAGTCGATACGCGACCAGCGACCAGGAGACAGGATGTGTCTGTTTCGAGGCGTCGGTAATTAGTACTGATAAACTTGTTCTCTCCATTATTGGAGGTAGTCACTTTTCATCGGTGATTCTTATTAACGTTCTCAACCTGTATTGACAAACAGTTCGTCTCAAGGAGAACTTCAGTATTTGATTTTTTATGATACCATTTGATCCTCATTACTTGTTTCAGATGATATTACTGTGTGCTCTCGAGAACCTCTCGTTTCCTGTAGGGTACCCACGATTCACACCCGTTAATAAGCAAAGGCACGATTACAGCTCGGTAGATAGCCACCTTTACCACCAATGATTTTCGAAAAGTCTAGCAAAATTTCCAAAAGGATCTAGAAGCACAGTTAATTCCTTTACAAATTTTTGAATTCAGATCTCCTCTAAACTTAAGGAGACTACTTAGATAGCTAAAAGATTCCACAAATCTAAGTGGACAGCCAGATGCATAAATGTTGTTGGTGTGAGGGGACGAATTGCCATGAACAGCCATAATTTTAGTTTTATTTTTGTTAATTTTAAGACCTAATGCTTCATATGTCCTTATACTTATTAAGTATTTATTGTAGGGTAATAGGGTCGTTGTTGAAGCGTAACAGACATCCGCGTACATGAATTCTATGATATAGCATATTCAGGTTTTGATTTTGATATTAAGGGAGGACAGAAATATACTCCATCAGTCTTATAGCGTATAGCAATGCCTTTATCTTTCTACCTCCCATCAACAATGATCATCAATGCCGTCATAAAGATATTGAATAAAATTTGGGTCATAACATAACCCTGCCTGATACCGGAGAAGGTTTCAAATGGATCTGTCATTTTACCAATGTGCGATTTTTGTTATTTAACCATTGCATTGCGTGCAGATTGCGTCACAGATGTTAAGTCGGGAATTGATAAATTTTCATTTCTTTTTCACTTTTCACGAACACCTAGCACACCTACAGGACCCGGACGGGTCACGGACGGTTTCATGCAATCTGACTGTTGAGAGCATTCACCAAAAGATGGCATTGTATTACAGCCTAGATTCGACATCGAAATAGTGACCGAAATAGTGACTCATAGTTATAAATACAGTTGGAAAAATCTGCCAAGGAAATAGGTGAGTGAAAGATTGAAACAAAAATCGTAAATACCAATCCGAGAGGCGAGTGACCTTCGAGAAGTCGATTCAGGGAGCCCGCTTATCGTGGTACAACAGCTGATCTGAGACTCACTTATCACCAGTAAACAAAGCAGACAGGATCGGACTAGGTAAAGGTCTAAGCCAAGTATGGTAAAATTGAAATAGAAATGGATACGGACAACGAATATACCACTGATGATGGGAAAAAGGGAAAATCCTCTGGAAATTTACCGAATATGTTTGGAAAAAATAGTGAAACATCATGCACCCCAGACAAAAACGATAAAGAAGGGCGATAAAATAGATCAACTTATGAACATGGTCCAAAGTTTCAATACCGATATAGCAAAAGAAATAAGACAACTAAGAAATGAACAACAGGAATTTAGAGCGGAGGTTAACAAAATGTTAGAAGAAAATAAAAAGTCGAAAGAGGAAAACAAAGAATTAAAAAGGGAAGGGCAGGAAATAAAAAACAAGATAGAGATTATAGATAAAGAAAAAAGGCGAAATAGCATAGTAGTGCAACGGTTGAATGTTAAACCTAACCTACGATGAGGACTCATTGAAGCAGGGTAAGAACGAATTTATGAATTCTAATCTAGAAGCGGATGTAAGAATTAAGTGCGCTAAAAAATTGTGTGAATATAAGTATGTCTAGCAGAATTAGAAAATGGGAACGACAAACATATAATCATGAAAAACAAGAATAAATTGCAACGATTAAAGAATGAAAGGGTTTATATAAATGAGGACATGTCTTAAGAACAAAGGAAGATCGAAAAGAAGGTTAGAATCCAAGCAAGCAGGGAAAATGAAGCCGGCACAAAGAAACTAATAATTGATGAGGCAGAATGGATCTGGAACGATTCAGAAGGGCACTTAGAGAAGGTAAAACAGGACAAGCCACCATCAAGCTCAAAAAACTAAATATGGAATATGCAAAAATTGAGAACGACATGATTGTGAACCCGGCAACGGGTAAAGGCTTGGAGAGAGGGAATAGTAGGGTAATAATCAAAGCTAAAACAAAAATGGTAAGAATTGGTACTTGGATTGTGAGAGACACAAATTCTGAGGAAAGCCTTGAGAATTTAGAAATGGAAATGGAAAAGTATGGGATGAATATATTGGTTCTACAAGAAACAAAGCAGAAAGATAATGCAATCACAGAACTAAAGAACTCCGTGTCCTATAATGGTGGTTGTGACGATAAAATATTGGGGACCGGATTTCTGATCAGCAAGAGTATGAAAAAATCCGTTGTGGAATTTAAGGCTATATCCAATAGAATTTGTTATATAAGAATCAGACATATAAACAGGAAAATAAGCATACTGAACACACACGCGCCAACCGAAGACAAGGACAGGGAGAAAAAAGAAGAATTCTATGAAGAAGTATTACGGGACTTACTCAAAATTCCAACTTATGATATTAAGATAGTTATGGGAGATGCTAACGCGAAGATCGGCAAAGAACAAGAATATTTGTCTATTATAGGAAAAAAGTGTAAGCACGAAATTTCAAATGAAAATGGACAGAAACTAATAGAGCAATGGAGGCCGACATGATAATTAAGAGCACATATTTTGCAAACAAATAAATATGCAAAGCGACTTGGATTTCATCAGATAGCAGTACAATAAACTAAATGGACCACATGCTGATAGAAAAAAAAAGATACAAGGATCATAGATCAGATTAGGAGTTATAGAGAAGCGGTTCTGAATACGGATCATTTTTTGGTAGGAGTAAAACTGAAATAGGAAAATACCCATAAAAAAGAAAGAAAAGCGAATAAAAGAAATTAATTTACAAAGAATTTGGAAAGGGTTGAAATGAGAAGAAAATACGACGAGAGGATGCAGAGTACAATAAAAATAATGGTTCATGAAATAATTGATGAACGATGGGACGACCTAGAGAAAACAATAACAACAGTGGCTTAGGAAGTATTAAATATGGATACAAGAACAAAGAGCTGGTTTGACACCGAATGTGAGGTAGCAGTGGAAAGGAGGCGTAAAGCAAAGTTAAAGTATTTGGAGAAAAAATCGGAAGAAAGTAAAATTTAATAAAAAAAAATAAGAGAGGTCAAACAAATATGCAGGAGGAGACAAAGAAAGGTTTTGGAAAGGGATATGGAGGAAATTGAAAGTAACTATGATCAAAAGCAAATAAGAAATTTTTACCAAGGTATTAATAACGAATGAAAGGACATCAACCAAGAAACATACTACAAGAACGACGGTGGGAAACTACTTATAAACGAAAAAAAAAATGTAGAAAGTTGGGGAGGTTATTTTGAACGAATATTGAACAAGCTAGGAAGCACTGATGGAGAGGAAGAGGATATAATGGACAGAGATATCGAGAGGGAACTGGAGGAAGGAGCGGAAAGGCAGTACGCAACGGAACCCAACATTGAAGAATTTAAAGAAATCATAAGTCACATGAAAAATAATAGAACCCCAAACGAGAGCCAGATTAGTATAGAGCTGATAAAATATGACGGCCCAAAAGTACTACAGGAAATTACAGAGATAGGCCAGTACAATAGGCCAGTGCTGGAGGAAGGAAAAAATCCCAAGGAAATGGGAACGAGCGGTATTGTGTCCAATTTACAAGAAGGGGGCTGGAACATCATGCGATAACTACAGAGGTATGGCGTTGCTGGAAGTTGTGTACAAAATACTAGCGACAGCAATCAAGAACAGGATAAGGGATATCTTGGAAGATCTATTGGGAGAGTACCAATGTGGTTTTAGGAGTTACATATCAACAGTAGAATAATGTTACTAAAGCAACTGCAGGAAAGACACTACCGACAAGACTTAAAGATGAACATACTCTTTATAGATTTCCAACGAGCCTATGACTCCATTGACAGAAAGGAACTAATAAAAACAATGGGAGAACTGGAGGTTAATTGAAAACTAATAGGTCTAACCAAAATGACTATAGAAAATACAGTAAGCCTAGATAAAGTAAACGGCCAACATTCAAAGCCCTTCAAAGTAAGATCGGGCCTCAAACAAGGAGATCAATTGTCTACCTGCTTGTTTAATCTAGTGTTGGAAGCTGTGCTGAAGAGAAGTCAGATATATCGCACAGGACTAATATATGACAAAAAACTCCAATGTCTAGCTTTCGCCGACGATGTAACAATTACAATTGAGAGAATTGGGAGAAATAAAAAATGTAACTCAAAGATTAATGAGAGAAGCGGGAAGGTTCGGGCTCCGAGTAAATGCAAACAAAACAAAATACATGAAAATGAGAATTAAAAAAGACGATGACGAAGACGAAGACAATGTGTAAGGAAGGGCTGAAAATTAAAGTAGGAGAAGAAACACTACACTTCGAAAGGGTTGATCGTTTTTGTTACCTTAGTTCAACTATTACAGACAAACATAGAATGGAAGCGGAGGTTAAAGCCAGAATATCAAAAGGAAATAAATGTGCAGCGATGCAGCAGCGACTCCTGAGAAACAAGAATATATCGTGAAAAGCTAAAGTAAGAGTTTATAAGACAATAATGAGTTTGCACCAGTTGTAATATATGCCGCGGAGATCTAGACCTTAATCAATAGCAGTGAAAAAATGTTGGAGGTTTGGGAGCGTAGAGTGCTGAGAAGAATATACGGTGGTATCAAGGAGGAGAATCAGTGTAGAAGAAGGGCCAATGAAGAAATAATAACGGAACCCAGCAGTTGGTTGTCTAATGACACCCAGCATTGTTGTCTCATTGGACGCAGTCCAAAGAATTCTAACACTGCATATATACGCCATCCGACCGGAAGTCGGCGAAAAGTATTGGTTGTTGACTGTGGATCGGTTCTGCCTCTTCTTGTCGAGAGAACGCATGTCGGTGTCCTGAAGAGTCTAAACATCAAGAGACGAAACATGTGCCCTCCAACGGAAGGGATGGGTGTGACCCGTCCCCATTCAAATATTCAACAAAATGCTCATATATATATATACATATGTCCAAAAGTTGGAAAAAGAAACATTCAAACATTTCACTTGTTTATTTGTATTAAGTTTTTCTTTTGCTTCGTTACGAATGCGTCTATATGCATGTCTGTAGGCGATTGGTATGCTGTCGATTAAATGATGAATTTGGGCTTGTGGAATTCTCTCCCTTTCTTCATGGGCAGTTCTGGCAGGGTACGAGGATTGTTTCGTTTCTTGATGCGTGTTTTCAGAATGTCAGAAGAATGTTCAATGACATTTATATCAGGGGAATTTGCTGGCCACCCTAATTTGATTATTCCCTGGATATTCCCTAATTGTACAGCTGCTGTTCGATGAGGTGCGTTGTCATCCATGAAAACAAATCCGTCGCCCACTACATCTCGAAACAGATACACAACAGGGTTTAAAACTTCCTCGATGTACTCACCACCAGTGACCCTTCTCTGCAAAGCCAGTAGAGGTGTCCATGTACCTCTCATAATACCATCCCAAAACATCACGCTTCCACCTTCAAATGGGATACGTGGTTGAGCTGTTTCTAGTCGGGCTTGTCGACCAGGAGCTCTCCAAATTAATGTTCTTCGTGAATCAGAAACCAAGCCAATTCTTATATTATCGGAAAACATTACGTTGTTCCAGTTAAATCTATGATCCACCATTTATCGAGTTTATTGCAATCTTACATTGTTTTGTTAAAGGGTTTATTTGGGAATACGTCAAAGTGATTTGCGATGTAAATTTACCGCTTTCGGTCTGCGTGTTATTGTTTGTCGTGATACACGCTCCTTTAATATACTACTTGCAGATTCCAGACGATTTCTTCGAGCTATCACCGATATCTGCCGGTCAATGTACTGTTGTATATCGTTTTTTACCACTTCTGAGGTGATTCCTTTACGTAATTTGTTACGACTGTATTATGAATTGTATATACTGAACTTTGGGAAACACCTAGAATTTCCGCGATATCACTTTAAAGCCCTGTTGTGACAAAGTAATTAATTACTCTTGATCTGTTAAAATGAGATATCATGTTTCTAAGCATTTTTGAACGCATTGATTAAAAATTGAACAAGAACTGAAATAATGTGTTGATAATGGTATGCAATGGGCAAAAATGGAAAATCCTGTGTTAACAGCAAAACGATGATTTTGTTATTTTCATTTAAAAACGGTCTAAAATAAATATCCATCACAATGTTTATATCCTATGTAGATATCCTATCTGTAAATATTCAAAAATTTTGGAAAGATGTGTGAGTGGGTATATACTATATATATCCAATATACTATATATACCCTATATACTGGTATATACTATATATACCACTATATATATATATATATATATATATATATATATATATATATATATATATATATATATATATCTATATATATATATATATATATATATATATATATATATATATATATATATATATATATATATATATATATATATATATATATATATATATATATATATATATATATATCTTGTCTAAAAACAGCTATTCTGTTTATTTACCTGACGACTTCAATTTTTTTTCTTCAGTTTTTCATTAAAATTGTCAATTTGGTGGAAGCGGTTTTCGATGATATTATAGTATTCTAATCATTTAATATTGTCTGTACGCAACAGGCTTTGAACAATTGAAATCTCAGGAAAACATGTACAAGTCAATTTTCAAAATTCGACGTGCGCTGCGTAGAAGAAATTTACAATTCGGTACCATATCGTCGAATCCTTTTACCAGCTTTTTCCCAAATACGTTGTTATTACGTTTTGCCTACGTTGAATTGCAATAATTGATTTTTTACGTAAATTACAACACTGCTTTCTTTTAGCGTATAATCATCCATAATAAAACGTGCACGTCTGAATTATAGAACCGTCAAACCCAAACTGACCCGTAGCGGCTCGTGAGTTTTTAACGTTGAGGGAGTAGAAGACAATAATGCTGCTGATTTTTTTTTTGCTTTCCCCTTCCTCGTTTTTACTTTTCGTGCTATTGAAACCCTATACAGGAAGTGAACCAGGAAGATGAGTTAAAGGAAAGAAACTGAGCGGAAATAAAATATTGTGTTTTGCTCTGAAAAATTGTTTACTGTGCTCCTTCTAAAATTCTTGTAAATGTTTCTAGGTAAGAGTGTAAAATCTGACAAGGAATCACCCCTCAGTCACGCCAGTTCGAGGCTGGGTAATGCCGGATACCTTCTGAGAGGTTTTCTACGTTGGTCACTCGCCAGTTGGTAGGGTTCTCGAGATACTTATGGTTCGCATAAAACCAAGGGCTGATAGCCCGAGGGGGGTGCTGACCGGGCTTTTCCGTAGTTGATGACCGTGGTTCGGAACTCACGTTAAACTGTAGGTCCAGTCGTTAAATAACCTTCTCAGTTGCTGATGCGCTTCTAACCCTAATACTTTACTTTACTTTCCCCTCCCAGTACAATAAATTTTTAATTGTGTCTTTTTGAATGTGTATTACCATCGGAAATCGAACTTCAATCATCCTACGGCTAATTTGATTTTAAGGATAAATATCTGAAATTTGCGCACCTGATGTTTGCACAATCGTAGTTTATTATATCGATACATCGTATATCCCATTGCCATTTGCAGTTAAATAACAATCTAAAATACACACTAACATGTGGTCCAATTTAGCTTTGATATATCAGATGGCTCGCCAATATTGTTCAGTAAATTATATCAGTGCAATAATGTTTATTTGCCAACATGGAGCGAAATTTACCAAAAGAAGGAAGGGCTAACGAAATACTATTTTTGAAAATACTAGTTTCTAAAAATAGTGCAGTACAGTGATATATATATATATATATATATATATATATATATATATATATATATATACATGGTACCAAATAAAACTCCAAATGATTAATTGTAATTACTGACTCCATTTTGGAGTCAAAAAATTAAAATGAACCAGTTGCATTCAAAAGTAATTTAAACGTAATAAGAACAGTTAAAACTAATAAGCTAATAAGCAGTAGTTCCTCCATGGGTCTGTATGCATACCTGTAGGTGATTTGGCATACTGTGGATTAAATGATCCCATTGGACTTGTCCCATTCTTGACGAGCAGTGCCTTTTAGTTGTCGAAGGGTAAGAGGAGGATTGTTTGATTTTTTGATGCGTGTTTGCGGAATGTTCCAGCCATGTTTAATGACATTCATGCCAGGGAAATTTGCTGACCACCCTAACTTGGTTATTCCCTTCTCCAAGAAAATGTTGTACTGTTGCTGTTCGATCAGGAGGTGCGTTTGTCATCCATGAAAACAAATCCGTTGTCCACTGCGCCTCGGAGCAGATGCAAAACCGAATTTAAAACTTTTTGATGTACAGCACCAGTGACTATTCTCTCTAGGACAGTAGAGGTGTCCGTGTGCCCCTCATAATAACACCCCAAAAGATTACCTTCAAATGGAATACGTGGTTAAGCTGTTTCTGGTCGGGCTTATCGACCTGGAGCTCTCCGAACTAATGCTTTGTGAATCAGAAACCAGCCAATTCTCGTCTCATCGGAATACGTCACTTACATCATTCCAGTTAGCACTATGATTCACCATCTCTCGAGCTGATTGCATTCTTACATTTTTTTGTTGAAGGGTTAGTTTGGGAATACGTAAAGGCCTTCTGCGATGCAAATTTACCGGTTTCAGTCTGCATGTTATCGTTTGTCGTGATACATTTACCCCGTGATAAATTTATTCCTTCATATACCACTTTTAGATTTCATATGATTTCTTCGAGCTATCATTGATATATGTCGCTGTTGTATAGCTGTTGTACATCGTCTTTTGAATTTTTTTATGAATTTTTGATACTAACACCTACACCCACAAACACCTACACCCACAAACACCCACACCATTAATGAGAAGCATATCGCGATATTTGCGTACAGAATATAATATTGGTATTAAATGGAATTTAAATACACACATTAGAATAATTTTTATCCCCAACATCCTTTGTTGTGGGGATCATTTCGATTTGTCTATGCGACATTGCCATTTTCAATTGCCAGATGTATGGGATGATTCTTAATTAAAAAAAATGTTTTAACAATATTCATTAGTTTTTCATTTATTATATAATTCATAATTACAACTTACTTTAAGTTATACTAAAACCCATTTGATTATGGGTCTGAATAACGGAGATATGTGCAGCTAATGTTAACACATAGTGTATTGTTTTAATATACCCTACGTTGCTATTTAATATACCTATCATTGCTTGTGATTAGCAATGACCAATCATCCCACTATGAAAGCTCAATTGTGACTGAATACACCAAAATATACCTTTGTCTAGGAGCAAATTAATCAATGAAGATTAATTACTTTTTCAAACAATTCTAAACTTTTAACCTTACCGGAATAATTGCCTTCATATTTGCATAAAACTTATATGAGAGATATTGCATATAACTTATATAGAGTTAAGGTCAGAAATCTAAACCGTTTATTGGAGATTATAAAAAAAGATTCAGAAGAGATATACATATATATATATATATATATATATATATATATATATATATATATATATATATATATATATATATATATATATATATATAATTGAAATGTATGACTATAATATTTAATCAATCTGAATCTTTTTTTATAATCTACAATAAACGGTTTAGATTTCTGACCTTAACTCTATATAAGTTATATGCAATATCTCTCATATAAGTTTTATGCAAATATGAAGGCAATTATTCCGGTAAGGTTAAAAGTTTAGAATTGTTTGAAAAAGTAATTAATCTTCATTGATTAATTTGCTCCTAGACAAAGGTATATTTTGGTGTATTCAGTCACAATTGAGCTTCCATAGTGGGATGATTGGTGATTGCTAATCACAAGCAATGATAGGTATATTAAATAGCAACGTAGGGTATATTAAAACAATACACTATGTGTTAACATTAGCTGCACATATCTCCGTTATTCAGACCCATAATCAAATGGGTTTTAGTATAACTTAAAGTAAGTTGTAATTATGAATTATATAATAAATGAAAAACTAATGAATATTGTTAAAACATTTTTTTTAATTAAGAATCATCCCATACATCTGGCAATTGAAAATGGCAATGTCGCATAGACAAATCATAATGATCCCCACAACAAAGGATGTTGAGGATAAAAATTATTCTAATGTGTGTATTTAAATTCCATTTAATACCAATATTATATTCTGTACGCAAATATCGCGATATGCTTCTCATTAATGGTGTGGGTGTTTGTGGGTGTAGGTGTTTGTGGGTGTAGGTGTTAGTATCAAAAATTCATAAAAAAATTCAAAAGACGATGTACAACAGCTATACAACAGCGACATATATCAATGATAGCTCGAAGAAATCATATGAAATCTAAAAGTGGTATATGAAGGAATAAATTTATCACGGGGTAAATGTATCACGACAAACGATAACATGCAGACTGAAACCGGTAAATTTGCATCGCAGAAGGCCTTTACGTATTCCCAAACTAACCCTTCAACAAAAAAATGTAAGAATGCAATCAGCTCGAGAGATGGTGAATCATAGTGCTAACTGGAATGATGTAAGTGACGTATTCCGATGAGACGAGAATTGGCTGGTTTCTGATTCACAAAGCATTAGTTCGGAGAGCTCCAGGTCGATAAGCCCGACCAGAAACAGCTTAAACACGTATTCCATTTGAAGGTAATCTTTTGGGGTGTTATTATGAGGGGCACACGGACACCTCTACTGTCCTAGAGAGAATAGTCACTGGTGCTGTGTACATCAAAAAGTTTTAAATTCGGTTTTGCATCTGCTCCGAGGCGCAGTGGACAACGGATTTGTTTTCATGGATGACAAACGCACCTCCTGATCGAACAGCAGCAGTACAACATTTTCTTGGAGAAAGGAATAACCAAGTTAGGGTGGTCAGCAAATTTCCCTGGCATGAATGTCATTAAACATGGCTGGAACATTCCGCAAACACGCATCAAAAAATCAAACAATCCTCCTCTTACCCTTCGACAACTAAAAGGCACTGCTCGTCAAGAATGGGACAAGTCCAATGGGATCATTTAATCCACAGTATGCCAAATCACCTACAGGTATGCATACAGACCCATGGAGGAACTACTGCTTATTAGCTTATTAGTTTTAACTGTTCTTATTACGTTTAAATTACTTTTGAATGCAACTGGTTCATTTTAATTTTTTGACTCCAAAATGGAGTCAGTAATTACAATTAATCATTTGGAGTTTTATTTGGTACCATGTATATATATATATATATATATATATATATATATATATATATATATATATATATATATATATATATATATATATATATATATATATATATATATATATATATATATATATATATCACTGTACTGCACTATTTTTAGAAACTAGTATTTTCAAAAATAGTATTTCGTTAGCCCTTCCTTCTTTTGGTAAATTTCGCTCCATGTTGGCAAATAAACATTATTGCACTGATATAATTTACTGAACAATATTGGCGAGCCATCTGATATATCAAAGCTAAATTGGACCACATGTTAGTGTGTATTTTAGATTGTTATTTAACTGCAAATGGCAATGGGATATACGATGTATCGATATAATAAACTACGATTGTGCAAACATCAGGTGCGCAAATTTCAGATATTTATCCTTAAAATCAAATTAGCCGTAGGATGATTGAAGTTCGATTTCTGATGGTAATACACATTCAAAAAGACACAATTAAAAATTTATTGTACTGGGAGGGGAAAGTAAAGTAAAGTATTAGGGTTAGAAGCGCATCAGCAACTGAGAAGGCTATTTAACGACTGGACCTACAGTTTAACGTGAGTTCCGAACCACGGTCATCAACTACGGAAAAGCCCGGTCAGCACCCCCCTCGGGCTATCAGCCCTTGGTTTTATGCGAACCATAAGTATCTCGAGAACCCTACCAACTGGCGAGTGACCAACGTAGAAAACCTCTCAGAAGGTATCCGGCATTACCCAGCCTCGAACTGGCGTGACTGAGGGGTGATTCCTTGTCAGATTTTACACTCTTACCTAGAAACATTTACAAGAATTTTAGAAGGAGCACAGTAAACAATTTTTCAGAGCAAAACACAATATTTTATTTCCGCTCAGTTTCTTTCCTTTAACTCATCTTCCTGGTTCACTTCCTGTATAGGGTTTCAATAGCACGAAAAGTAAAAACGAGGAAGGGGAAAGCAAAAAAAAAATCAGCAGCACTATTGCCTTCTACTCCCTCAACGTTAAAAACTCACGAGCCGCTACGGGTCAGTTTGGGTTTGACGGTTCTATAATTCAGACGTGCACGTTTTATTATGGATGATTATACGCTAAAAGAAAGCAGTGTTGTAATTTACGTAAAAAATCAATTATTGCAATTCAACGTAGGCAAAACGTAATAACAACGTATTTGGGAAAAAGCTGGTAAAAGGATTCGACGATATGGTACCGAATTGTAAATTTCTTCCACGCAGCGCACGTCGAATTTTGAAAATTGACTTGTACATGTTTTCCTGAGATTTCAATTGTTCAAAGCCTGTTGCGTACAGACAATATTAAATGATTAGAATACTATAATATCATCGAAAACCGCTTCCACCAAATTGACAATTTTAATGAAAAACTGAAGAAAAAAAATTGAAGTCGTCAGGTAAATAAACAGAATAGCTGTTTTTAGACAAGAGAGAATCCCCGCCACATTTAATTCATGCTCAAAACATCATACGCTCAAACATCATGGAAATAGAGTTGCAGCCAACGGTACGCAACGTAAAAAAACGGTAAGCAACGGTAGATACATGATTCAAAACTTTGTGGTGTCTCAATTGTAAGAGTCAGGATTGCAGAACATGTAGTTCTAGTAAGATAGTGTCAGAACAAACACCTCATGTTGAATATTTTTTCGGGACAATTTCTCAAAATGGATGTCTATTGTGGCCAACCAGATCTAATGATTTGACGGCTCCGGATAATGTTTTATTGGGATTTTTAAAAGATTTACATAAATAAGCCCCAAACCAAAGCACAGCAACTTAAGGATAGTTTCCGTGCTGATATCGGTGTACTAACATCAAATATGTTAAACTCGAATATATTTACCACTAAGCAACAAATCACTTTTTTGAACTTCTCGACGCACGTTTCGCTAACCATGTTGGCATCATCCGGAGATGATCTGTTCTGATGATACTAATATGGTTAGCAAAACGTGCATCGGGAAGTTCAAAAAAGTGATTTGGTGTTTAGTGATAAATCTCTTCGAGTTTAGTGTTTCACACCGAAGGTTCCAATACAAGAATTGATCAGATATGTTGACAAAAGTTATGGAAAATATCTTAACGGGGGTATAAATCTGCATTGCTGCTAATGGCTTATATTTAGTTGAAATAATTTTCAAAAATTAATTAACACAAAATTTTACGACGAAATAAACATACTAAAAAAAGGTTTTGTTTCGTTTAAAAGATATAAATAATTATAATAGTAGCGTAACTCTTTCCCACCCTGCAATAACAACTGTATGTTGAGTCTATTATGAGCAGTAGTAGGAAGTTATAAGATAGTGATATATTTCATATATACAGGGAAACAAATTGAGTTTCACATGTGGTATATGGTACATATTTCAATCTGTATCCGCTGTATAAGAGATTTAAATGCAAAAACTGACTTTTTTCTTATTTATCATTATATTGCTGAATACGATACTAATGATATGTCAAAGTGTGGTTTATTGCAGGCAGATAGATGAATGTAACTGAGACATGGCATTTGAGACCACATGTAAAAAAATCGATAAGAAAATATTGGGTTGCTTTTATTGCAGCTGCAAGTATAACCAATGGAGGTTGGTCCATAAAGGCACGTGGGTACGTGCCCTACTTAAAAACTTAAAAAATTAAGTGGACAAAATTAATTCAGATTTTATATTAATTTATTCTCTGTTCTGTCTATGATCACGCTTCTTGCGACTTCTATAGTCTAACAGCATAATGTCATTCGCGGTAATGAAATAGATCGTGAATTGCCGAAGCGCACCGATTAAAGAACACGTGCTTTGGGCACAGACAAGTTTGTGCCGCTACTATTTTCTTTCCTATTGCGTGCGAAAAACAAAGACAGCAATGCATTGTTTTGCTAGTAACCCGGAGATTAAACGCATTTATAACCTCATATCTTGGGCCCTGCCCCATTCTCAGACATCCTAAGCGCTGACGTCGGTGAGGGGCGGAACTTTTCCGAACAAAGAAAATGTCCATTGAAATTCTCATAAGAGAATTTTTGTTAGTCATTTTATTCTCTTTACAAATTTAATAGCAATGTCTCTCTCAATTTCGTAATCGTCAAAGTACATTTTACATTTAACATATTTTAATTGCTCGTAAAACGTTTTTATTCGGACCTTTTCTTGTGTGGAAGTAAATTTAAGGTTATGTTACTTTGCTCTTTATGAGTGTCAATTTCAGTTTTGTGGGTGGATTTTCAGGTGTATTTTGTTGAATTTATTATTTTAGTAGTATTAATTTATTATTATTAGTAGTATTAAATTGTATTTTAGTTGACAATATTGGTGTTTCTGTTTTAGTTGAAAATGGTGTTTTGTGCCAGTAAACATTAGAGTGAACAAAAAAAATTTAGACTTTTTAGATTTCCTGTCGATTCAACTGAGCGAAAAAAAGGTTAAATCTTGTGAGGTAATATTAAATATCTATAAGATGGCATAGACGAATAAAAATGATTACGTAATTTCTAGGCGACTAGATCGGGAACACTCAGAACATTCAGTGATCTGTAGTTGCCATTTTGTGAACAATGGTAGAAAAAATAGTCCCAAGATATTTGATTTTAATATTAAAAGGAAATTTGCGTTTGAATCTCCGGAGAAATGGTATGATATTTATATATATATATATATATATATATATATATATATATATATATATATATATATATATATATATATATATATATATATATATATGCATTGTAAAATTTCTTAGGTCTGCGTCTAATGAGACAAAAGTAGTTGAGTGTCATCATACACCCAACCGTTGAGTTCCACAATCTCATGTGGAACACACAACAACCTTAATGAGCATTTTTTGTTGTTTGATGATTGGAGACAAGCCCCTTGATGGGACTTGATGGGAAAGCATGTGTAGGTGCCCTGAAGAGTCTAAACATCAAGAGACGAAACATATGCCCTCCAGTTGAAGGGATGGGTGGGGCTCGTCTCCAGTCATCAACCAACAAAAAATGCTCATTAAGGCGGAGACGCAGGTTGTTGTGTGTTGGGTGTATGATAACACTCAACTACTCTCATTGGGCGCAGTCCAAAGCATATATACGCCATCCGACGGGGAGTCGGCAAAAATATTGGTTGTTAGCTGGTCACGCTGTATACGCTTTCAGAACAATTGAAAGATAGCACTAGTTATATTATTTATTACAATGACAGTAATGAAGTAGTTGTCAATGGAAGCCACAATTACTATCATCGAATCCAAGGAAATCTTTACATTTTAAAGCGATCCAAGTTTTACTTATGTATATGAACATTGCAAGAAGTTGCACCGGTTCAAATTGAATATGGTCAATCATGCGCAAAATATTTAGAAATATTGGAAATTTTTTATTTTAAATATTACTATATTATTACCTAAATTATTGGACGTGTAGATTTATATGGACGATCATAGAGAATCGCAGAAAGAAACGGAAATTTACTGAGGAGGGCCCCAATCTGAATGTCAGAATATGAAAGGAAATATGTGATACCTTAACCATACAGGTTCATGAACGTTTTAGTTTTGATGTATACCTAACTGTTGCAAATTTATTTGAAACTAAAAAATTTGGTGAATATCAAGCCGTCTTTCGAATGAAAACATTAAAATTGTGTGTAACCTGTTTGCAAACGTAAATTACTTAAAATTAAAAAAATAACTCGGTAATGTACGCACAGGACGATTTTATGAAACACAGTGAGGCTGTGCCGCTGTTACAAATGTTTATCCAAAACAATTTAACATCAATATTTAGTGAATCTGTGGAATTGATGACTGTTTTGTGCACCGTCACTATGACGACTGTGGAAAGCGAAAGATGATTCTCTACTCTCAAACGAATCAAAACAGTTCTAAGGAATACTATGGGCCAGGAACGGATGTGCGCATTAGTAATGCTATCTATTGAAAAAAAAATTGTGAAGTTAATTTCAAATTTTAATGATCATATCATCGACCACTTTGCTGCTCAGAAATTTAGGATAGAATTCAACTACTAACAGATTTAATGGTCATGGTCCATAAAATATATTTAAAAATTTGATATCTGACAGTAACACTATTTTATCCTAAACATTTCTACACAGCAAAGTGTGTGTATTATACTAAGAAATGTAAAATTTTTGGTTGGGACACATTTCGCTATCCCCATTTCAAAATTTGCCCCACCAGTTTTTTTTTCCACACGAACAGCCGTTGAGTATAACTGTTTCGTTGATGATTATTATTTGACATTTATTTGCAATGGGGATGCATGCTTATCGTCTTTATTGGGTGCTTCCTCTTATAAATCATATCGAGACGCGTCGCTTAGAATAGTATACCTAGAATGAAACTCTATTTGATTTAGTAATGAATCTAAATTTTATATAGGTAGTCATAATAAACACAGAATATTCTTTGGTCTTTGGTAGTTACAACTATAAACAACAACAAATAAAGGCAATAGCACATAACATTTATTTACGATGATAATCCCTGTTTATACTATTCTAATGGGATGCTCATTTTTAACATGGCTTCACAAAAAGGTGGCGCTAAAAATGGTGCCGAGTTACATTAGAACAACACATGGAATGAGATTTAATTTCACTTAGTTATGAGTCTAAATTATATTTATTATAGATTATTATTATAGATTTTTTCGGGGTGAAAGACGAAGTCTTACTTTCGAATTAGAACGAGATATAACCACACTGAGGCCTTAAGATCTATCTCCGATAGGGTATACATGAGGGGCCTTTGGTCGAATTTTTGGTCGATTGCCTTCGGCCACCAGCAAATTTGAACGTACTAAAATCATGTGTACAAAGTGCCTGTGAGATACCCTGCCAAAAAAAAGAGATCATCTAAGTCGATCTAGGCCTTGCAGAGTTACGGAGTGATATATAATCCTTTGTTATAAACTTTATTAATTCTTTGTATCAGATGTACGTGGAATTCCTTGATTTTGATTCATACTGCATATTTTAAAATGTTGTCGTTCTATATATATTCCTTGTCCTTCTATATATATATTATTTTCGAATGTAAAAAGGGTTTTATACATTCATTTGCATTGGCGAAGGATTTAAAAAATCTACACAAATTTAGAAATATTTATTAAATCAAGGAAAAAGTATTGAAAAATTAAAATAATGAAAAAGGGGAATAAACGATAAGACACTTCTAACTGAAAACCCTGAAAAATTTAGAATGAGTGTCATAATAATAGAGAACTCTTTCAAAGCCTAGCAATAGTATATTGGATATACTGTAGTATGTGTGAACTATACTACGGAACAATAACGCTTGCCGACCCAAGCATCAACAACATCACTCAATCATGTATTATGTGCCACTAAAGATTGTTTCGTTCAGGTAATATTTAGAGATATTCACCCTTATTTAAGTACGGGTCAATATAACGTGTAGATCAATAAATACTTGAATAATGTCCCGTATACTCGTAAGGGCTAATATTTATTTTTCTTCCCTTTGGAGGGAGGCTTCAACTGCAAGAATCGATGAAAATATTTTCATAAACAAATCTTTTGCATGATTATCGGTTGAGGGTCACAATGATCGGGGAAATGTTAAATTTGATTTATACAACCGTTTATCAGATTGTGATCAATGAGTTAAAGAGAAAGAAACTCTGCGCGAAAATGATTCCGGAAAATTAAATGAAACCACAGTAGCCGTAAATTCAGCTAACTATGTAACCATAGGTAGAAACTTTTTCAATCCAGAACTTCGGAGAGCAGGAATTAACAGATAGAATGTGTGGTTTTAATTAGCAGGCATCGAAATATTTATTTTATGTGAAATAACATTTAATGGTCAATTTTTCTAGTGGAACCTACGGTGTGAAACACTAAACTCGAAGAGATTTACCACTAAACACCAAATCACTTTTTGAAAATTTCTCGACGCACGTTCCTTTAACCATGTGGGCATCATCAGGAGAAGATTTAATCTCACCATCTGAGGCCCGTGGCAAATTCATTGGATGGGGCCGTCCCAGTAAAAACGGCTACGTTGTAATTTAATTTTAATAAATCACTTAAGTAGTTACCTAATAGTATTACTAATATTGTGTGCATTTTAGTTAAATATATAATAAATTTTATTTTCAAAAACATAGGTATTACATCATTTTAATGAAATAACAATTTAATATTAACAAGATATTTATTAATAAAATTCCTTTCTCCGAACTTTCTGTTCCGCAAAAGTATTAATAACATCATCGAAGTTTAAGGATCGGCCCATACAATTTTCAATAGGCAGAATAGTCAAGTTACCTAGCCTGTTTTGTCCCATAGAGTTTCTTAAAAAGGTTTTTATTAATTTTAGTTTCGAAAATGATCTTTCAGCACTAGCTGTAGTCACAGGAATTGTAACAAACAACATCAATGCAGTACATACTTCAGCAAGTTCTCTAATTCACGAAGAGTTTTCTATTTTGTCTCTGAAGGTGGAACGAAAACTGAGAATTTTCCTGGCAAATGATTCAGATGTCTTTTTTTATATATATCAACAAATTCTAGAGCTTTTTTTAATAGTTCAGTGTCATTTAAATTTTGTAAAGTGGCAGGTTGCAAAACACTAAAATTGAAAACAATTTCATTCATTGGAAGGAAACGTGATTTCATTTGATTAATAATTATGTCCAATACTCGATAAAATATATTCACTTTGAACAAACTTCCAGATCTTGGAGGTGCTCATCTTCCCAAAGTTCGTCAAAATGGCGTTTCACCTTCCTCTGAAGAGTTTTAGAAAATTCAGGGTTGATGGATTATTTTTCTGCTACACTATTTGCTTCCTGTTTTAAATTTTCAAATTCATACCTATACCTTTCCAATTCTTCCAGACAAATTTTCAAACGTTTTAAGGCATTTGAAAGATCGGTGGCTTTAGACTGAAGTGTTTTAGGGGCTGCATTGATAATTTGTAGAATTTTGCAATGGAAAACCAAACATAATAAAATTGTAGTTCTTGATCCTCTTCTTGACTAAAATAGCTTCATTTCATTCATCTGATTTGCAATTTAACAGAATTGTTTTCATCAGCGCTTTTTGGACTTCAGCAAGCCGTACTTTTAAAGCAAAAATAGCATCATAACGTCCTGCCCATCTAGTAGGATTCAATGTTTTTAATGTGATCGCCGTTGAAGACTCCCTTCTTTATCAGATATAAAACTTGATAAGATATTCCATCTTTTGTTACTATGCCCAAAAAAATTATAAATTTGTTGAACTGTTTCAAAAAAATGTTGCATATCAATAATCGCTCTTACTGCATCATTAAATACCAGATTTAACAGCACAGTGGTGAGCATATACCGCATTTGGCTCGATATCTTTTATGAGTTTTTGAACTCCACCATAAGTGCCTTTCATTGTGTTACCACCATCATGTCCTTGTCCTCGATACTTATTTAGAGGTATATTTTTGTCATTTATGGATTTAATAATTTGGTTGGACATTGCTAAGGCAGGTTAGTCCTTAACTTCATGAAATCCTAAAAATAACTCTTTAATGACGAGCGTCTTTGGGATTCCACTTTTGTTTTTCTCGATCATACAATAACGGTAAAGTTCACATATTTGATCTGTTTTTGAAATATCTTGAGCCGTATCGAATATGATAAAGTAAAATGGTTCGGCATTTATTTCATTTATGAGTGCATATTCTATTTTTAGAACAGAACAGAAATGAGCTCATTTTGTATTTTTGGACTTAAGTATTTTATCTGGCACTTCGGTTTACTTAACAATTCTTGTAAAATCCGACCGTATTTTGCTAATAACTCAACAATACTCAAAAAGTTTCCTCAGAAACTTGAACATCCTTTTCTCTGTGGCCACGAAAGTATAAATTACACGTTGAAAGTGTCAGAGTAACATCAAGAAGTATAGAGAGTATTTGGCGCCAAAAAGATTTTTCTTTCTTGATCATGGATTCTTGCTCTTCATCTAGTGTTCCACGTAGCCGCCATTGTTGGTACGTAAGACAAGAATCCAGATGAATTTCATTAATGATGAACGCTATAGGAATAGACTAACATAATATATTTGACCTCAACTGGTAAATGTGGTTATAAACATGTTTTCTTCTTTCTCTCTCAAACATCTCGCCAATCGGTAGATGTACTGCAAGAAAAATTTCCTTGCCGCCTCATTTTTGGAAATGGTCAATGTCACCTAGCCAAAAAAAATGCAATACCACGTCCTCAGATGTTTTTCTGCGGAGTTATATTAAATATCTGGTTTACAGAAATATACGCCGAAACTTTTTTGGCCATAAATGAAACATTCGGGCCGCCATTGAAAATATACCACGCATTATGTGAAAGAGTAATCGAAAATGCAGTTTCCGAATGCATCCCATTAGACGAAGGCGAGGAAGATATTTGATCGACATTATTTTCAAAGCATAATATTATTTTTTCTTCAGAATAAATTTTACCGGATATAAATATTACCGGATTATCACTTATAGTTATCATTTTAACCCATTAGTGGGTAAAGTATTTTTTGCTCAATATCAACGTTTTTTAAACATTATTATGAAAGAGGGGGCTCTATTAATACAACATAATACATGAAATATGTTTTTATTCATTATTCTGTATTTTATTCAGTATTCTGATACAGTCAGAATATAAATTAAAATAAATTAAGGGGGGAAATCCCTTTAGAAATTTAAGAACATTGATTTTTTTTCATATTTTGAAAATATAATATATTGAAAGTATACTGACAAGAAGAAAAATAAAAAAAATAAATATTTACGGAGTTATGGCACATATAGTCGAGCGCGCCGGAACTAGCATATCGCGACTCAGACAGCTTAATCAGCATCTTGGCCTCTGAGATGCGCCAGCGAAAGAGTCAGTGGGTCACTGTCTAACAGAGACAGAGAACGAAGAGTTCTGCGAATGTGCAGTACTTAACCGACGTTAGCATGACGAATGTACTGTTTCGAAGGAGCTCTGAGGCGTTAGGCTACTGCACATCCAAACCTTAGATGCTGAGCTGTAAATATCGGTAAGTTAAAACCGGGCTATTCATTACAATATGATATTATCTATTATCGGGGTATTTTGGATATTTAGCTAGTCATTCATGGTTATTATATGACCATTTCTTAAGGATTTTTTTATTTTCAATATTTCATGTAGGTCTAATTTTTTACTTTTCTTTTCTAAATATAATAATTAAACATTGTGTATATCTATAAAATGATTATTTTTAATACGATGTGTAGACATTCCAGTGCTTTTTATATCATTTAAGATATCTTTTTTATGTTCTTATATAATATTGCTCGAAAAAATTCTACAAAAAGACATTATCAAGGTAATCAATTTACTGTTAAACACGAAGAAAGTTTCGGGCCAAGTATAAGTGATAGTGCAGGTGTATTTGTGTGTATAGTGCAAGTATAATTATTGGCACCTATACCAAAATTTTCACCGAAACCACCGATGAGGAACGAGTAACGAGTAAACAGATTTTCAAAGAGGCTGAAGGTCTATTATATGCACCTGGGATCGCTGATTCACCAGTAAGTCATTAAAACTAGTCGTTTTATCGTACCGAAAAATGCGATTATCTCGATACTGTGTTTTCAAAAACCGCTCGCGTTGTAACTCAAAAAGTTATTGATCGATTTGGCGTTATTATCGGAAAGATGTACTTAGTATCGGAAGGAAAGTCGAAAGGAAATATCGGAAGGAAAGTTTATCCTTCCCGTGCAGTTATCAGAAACTCAAAGAGTTTTTTTTTTGTTTCAGATGAAAGAGTGACGAATGCAGCACTTTTCAACGTCCCGCCAGAGACGCCTGAAAAAAAAATTAACGTGCCGCTATTTAAAAAAAAAACAAAATAATATTCATAACTTTATACTTTTCAAAGATCAAATAAAATAACGTTAAAACTTTAAAATTACATTATTTTATCACCTTTAAAAACACTTCTGAAAATTGACTAATTTTGAAACGTCTAAAAAGATTTCCTCCCTTAAGTCAGAATTCAAATAAATATAAAATAAAAAATGACAACAAAGTCAGCCTATGCAATATGGTAACTGTAAAAAAATATTTTGGGATGCAAATCTGTATTACATTTTCTCCAGATAAACTTGTTTTTTTGCTGCAAATGCACAATGGCGATCAGTTTCATTGCAGACAATCAAATGCCCAGTATTGTCATATCTTACATCTTCCAGAGGGCGCGATATTTGGCCTTATTGTGGTCTTATACCAAATGATTTCAAAGTTTTAGTCATCAGGTATAACTTTTTTCGATAGCAACCAGACATTAACCAGTGAAACATCTTAGAAATAGTCAACTAGTGGCCAATACCACTTCCTTTGTCGTATTCTTGTTCTATAGGCAGCTATCAAATTATCAATCTTATCAACTCCACCCCATGCCTTTGTTATAGGTTGCTGCCATTTTAAGTTGAAGTATATATGTTTTAGATTTAGAAACGGTCCCATCGTGAAGGATGTACTGGTGTCTGTTTCAAAACTGATAGCAACAGATCCAACTTTGTTGTCTTTCCATTTCACTAAAAGAGTTTGCCCGTTGTTATAATACTTATATGTCCCCATTTTGGATTTATTCCAGTGCTTTTTCTCTAAAAGACGCCACTGTTCTAGCCTGTTTTCGCGGACAGTTTCTACAGCACAGTAGTTCTGGTCAGCTAAATGAGACGAAAGTGGTAAACTAGTTGGAACTTTGTAAAGTGGTAAACCAAAAATTGTCAAAATACAGTTTATACCCTTGATTTTTTGGCACACTGACTTAGTCTAGTAGGAGTATAACAACATCACCACCCAAACCATTTTTTTCCTTATTACCATCTTTTCCAGTGTATACATCAAAACCATACTTGCAACCATTATTTGAACATAGAGCCCAGTTTTTATAAGTAAACCGTATTGGTTTTCCCCGTATAAACTGGCTAGCATAATGCTTAACATAATAGGGTACCATGCTTTTATCTATTGATAGATGTTTATCAAGTCCTCCATGTGATCAAAAATTTTTGCCAAGAAGTTCAAGAAGCGCTTTCAGTCAGAGTCTATCGCCTGTCAGAAGATTAGAATTATCATTGAAATGAATGAATATCAGCATCTTCTCAAAACGTTCCAATCGCATGCTATTCTGAATAATTTTCGGAACGACGTCTCCACTGGACTAGTATATACGTGTGTTTGTGTACTTTCCATAACTAGATAGTAACAATATGCTCAAAAATACATGAAGGTCTGGTATTGTTACATTTTAGTCATTATTTCGTTGGCCAGTATATGTGTTACTTTCTTGAATTGTCAAATTCATTATGTCCGCATCAAAAAAAAGCCGAAAAAAGTTACTGGAAATAATCGAATTTAGGGCTTTATCAGAGGGTCGTAATGGGTCGCAGTTTGTGCTTATATTATTGTTTGGCAATTCTTCACGATCGACCGTCCATTTTGTTCGCTTATAGCAGGAAGTAATGTCGGTTTCTTTTCTACGTTCCATAATGAGTTGCCTTCGGAATTCACATAACGGGACCAAATCTTCAGGATCATAATCATTATCGCCTACTGAAGCAATTTACATGGTTGACTTAGAATTTCTCGATGTAAATGATTTACGTTCCCACTATGCTCCTCATGGGAGGTGTCAACGCCAGTGTCGTTGCTAACTTCTGTCGGAGGAAGTATATATATATATATATATATATATATATATATATATATATATATATATATATATATATATATATATATATATATATATATATATATATATATATATATATATATATATATATATTGAATTAGATATATCAGACTCTTCTTCTTAACAGTCTATCAGCTCAGTTAGTGTAAACCTAAAAATTATTTGTCATTCCCATTTCGGGATCTAGACGGGCAGCGTCCCTTTAAGAGGACGCGACATATTTTGACATGCTGTTGCCGAGATATAATTTACGCATTATCGTTATTTACTACTAAATCTAGACATATTATGATACAAGTTTTCAATACAATGCTCAAAAAGTATTATTAGTTTGGGCAGTACTTTTCTGAACTTACCCACCATGTTAAGTTGAATACAAACTAAGATCCATATTTCTAATGAAACGTGTAAAACTCACTCTCTAACTATCATATACAAACCAATAAGTAGAGACGAGTCTGCATTATTCTTTCCACTCCCAAACTCACTCTATACACGAAGTGTTTTAGATGCGTCCCTTTAAAGGGAAGCTGTCCACAAATGGGTTAAAGTTTTGACACTCTTATTAGAAAACCCTTTATTAGCATGATATAATAAATAACATAAAAATAATATTCTAATAAAAATATTCTACAACTATTTAAATTATTTTACCAGTGCTGTTTAATGACACGACGATGTTCCTTTCCATCAGCTATTTTCATTTCTTTCTGTCATATATTTTTTCGCCAGTATATTTGTGAATCAACGTCACCTCTCGTTTTGTTGTTTTTATTTGTTTGTAAGAGAAAACCGGACATTGAAACAAAACGAGCATTTATGTGAAATAATTTAATTATCATACAGACAATACCATAAAAACAGGGTAGACGATCATTCCGCACATAAGTTTTAAAATTAGAAAAGTTATTCAAAAAATCGTGTTCTGGGGTTCATTTGAATCCTGGCCGGTCCGTCGGAGGTTAATACAATGCCACTTTAAAAGTTATTCATTAAAGTTTGGAGTTTAATATGCTGAGTGTAAAGGCAAGCAAAAATAACAGGAAATTATTCAATATTTCAGTAGCATTTTTTATCCCTCGTTTTGTTTGATTCAATTCCATTTTTGTTCTATCTTCATCAAGTATGTTTCTTTGTCTGTCAACAGCTTTCATTGATTACGTCGTTCCCTATCGAACACAGTTAAAGGTCGCTTCCAAATTAGATACGGTGCTCGATCGATTCACATATATGGGGAATTGTTGGAATATTTATATCATGAAAATAAAATTACATAATGCCACGAAATTATCGTTACCAGGTTTTGTTTTTATCTTTTCCGAACAATAATTTATTTCCGAAATCATTACTGATTTGTGTCGTTATGTCATTATGATTTATTTCAAGCAATACTACGAAATGACGTATATTACCTGTATTTTGGAGTAACTAATGTAAACAAATTATGTCATGGGCATCCGCTTATATGAACATGTAAACTGAAACTGAATCATTATAACAATACTGAGAAAATATTTAGTCACAAATATCCATTTTACTGTATCATCACTAGAATAATTTAAATGATTATAGTGTGGTCTTTAACTATATATAATATATATATATCTGCGTACTGTTTCATGGATGGAAAAACATGTATTGGATTTTTTTCCGGAAGTACACGAACCAATCCGCTTGTCGGATTGGTTCGTGTCGGGAGCTTGCAGACGTTTCGCCAAAATCTCATTTGGCATCTTCGATGCTCACTGTCGCGAGGTTCGTAACTTTCTAAGATAGATCGGTTTGCGGTGTGATATTTATCTTTTCTGGCCTCGGTCTTAGTCGGTAGCGATTCGCTGGCACTGGCGCTAGTTCCGCCACCAGTCGTGCTGTCTGGATCTGCTGTCTAAGGATCTGCGTTTGTGACGTCTTTGTTTCTAGTCGTGCTTTGGATGTCGTATAGTGAGGGTCTGCTGGTCTAAGGACGTCTTTTCACGTTGGCGGCAAGTGTAAAGTATGTGTAAGGCAAGTGTAAAGCATGTGTAAAGTGTAAGGCAAGTGTAAAAAATTCTTGTTTAGACTTCCTTGCTTTTCGATCTCTATAGCTTCTCTGACCAGGCGTGTCCAAAAATGGTTTATGTTGGCTATCACGTTGCATTCATCAAAGTTAATTTTGTGGCCTGTTTCTAGTTGGTTTTTGAATAATGCCGATGTTGTTTGCTTATTCCGTATGCTTGTTTTGTGTTCCTCGATTTTGGCAGATATTGTTCGGTTTGTTTGCCCGATGTAAGTTTTGTTACAGCCTGAGCATGGGATGCAACAAACTCTTTGATTTTCTAGTTTGACCTTGTCTTTCGGGTTTATCAAGGATGCGCCTATTGTTCGCTAAGGTTTTATGCTGTCCTTATTTAGTGTCTTCTGAGATTAGGGTGTTTGCTACTGCCTGGATTTGAGTGGGGTGGTGGTGTGACTGTGCGTTGAGATATCTGTTTGTGTGTGTTGATTTTCTGTATACCGTGTGTCGTAGGCGCCCTTCTGTTGTTTTTGTGACTAGAACGTCCAGGAAGGGTAGCTTGTTTTGTTTTTCAATTTCAAGTGTGAACTATATTTTTGGGTATTGAGAGTTCAGATGTTCTAGGAAGTTGTAGAGCTCTGTTTTTCCGAAAGACCATATGACGAATATACCACCGATGTATCTTAACCAGAGCTTTGGTTTTAGACGGGCAACAAGATAGTTAACATTAACCATTTTTGGACACGCCTGATCAGAGAAGCTATAGAGATCGAAAAATAAGGAAGTCTAAACAAGAGGGATGACGCTCTATACTTGCCGCCAGCGTGGAAAAGCGTCCTTAGATGAGCAGACCCTAACTATACGACATACAAAGCATGACTGCAAACAAAGACGTCACAAGAGCCTCAGAGGGCAGAGCTAGCGCCAGTGTCAGCCAATCGCTATCGGTTAAGACGGAGGCCAGAAGAGATAAATATCACGCGGCAAACCGATGTTCGGAAAGGCTTCCGCGGTCGGTAATATTAAAATTACTAGGTTCTCGGGTAGAGCCGCGTTTTAGATTTATAAAATCTCGACGTTTCGGCTTCCACTTTGCAGCCATTTTCAAGAGAATCTAGTTGATTTACTCCGAGGCCTCAATCTGCCTACTCCCCAGAGTTCACAACCAGAAAAGGGTTGGTTTTATTTGTATTAGTTAATTCATGTAGGGAAAACAAATTAACGTGTCAAATTTATAAGAAGGAATATTCTTGCGTGTCCGCAAAGAATCTACATGTAGTAACACAACCGAGGGTAGTAACAATGATAAAGCCCTACAGGATCGTCGGTTTTGTAAGATACGAATAGTATTATTCAATAATTAGACAAGAACAAAATTCGACTACCAATTTGGAAGGTAATTTTAAATGAAAAGTCTTAAACTTATGAAAGTTTTGCAGGATAATCCAATTTGTAGATGGTCGAAGAGTACAGAAATTTGTGTCATCAGTTGGATGAACATCAACTAGTTAAATTAAGGACTGGAAAAGCAGTTTTCCATGGAATCAAAACAAACATCTGAAGGAGTACGCAAACAAAAAGGAAAATAGAAATGCAAACCTCCTATCCAAGCAAAAAGTAAAGAAAATGGTATATTTCTATTCTAAATAAAACAAAATAGTTAAAATATTCAGTGCTTTTCAGGATTTTGGTACATTTCATATATTAATTGAACATATTTATTTGATAGGGTATGTTTAAACATAGGTTAAAAATTTATTATAGGCATTGAAGACTGATGGTAGGCTGAGAGTGGTTCCAGGATATGTTGTAGTTCATAGTGGTTTTCTAGTGGGTAGACCTTAAAGGAGAATCCCAAACTTCAACTATAAAACTTTTCCACTCAAAAAAGGTGCCTTTCCTTATTTGGAAAAACTCTGACTGGTCATGCATTAGAGTTAGTTGGCAGCATTTGCAAATATTATTAAGAGTATAATGTAGTGGTTTGTAAAACATGTAAGACGAAAAATCGCCATCGTTTTAAGAATTCTGAAAACTTTAATTACAACAATAATGTAGTATGGGTGGATTTTTTTCAAAATATTGTTAATGGAGTTTAGTGCGGTTTGAAGAATCGGTGTGGTTTTAAAAGTATTGCAAACTTCAATGAAAGCAATCAAAAAAATATGTATATAATTTTGGGTAGTGATTGTTTTTATTCTGAATTGATTATTAATGTAGTTTACATATTATAATCTAATGTAATATATTATCCTAGTTGGGGGAAGTTTTATTATGTATATTTAACAGTATATAGGAATAAAATTAGCAATTCAAACACTATGTATATGTTTTGTTTTTCTAATTATGATTAATATTGTTTTTTCGCTGAAACAAAAATTACAAAACTAGAAAATATCTTTTGGTTATTCAATATTTAATATTTTTTATTATTTTTGAAAACCAATATTACTAATATTACAAATGTTTACAAAAGATTACTATTTATAGCATTATATAATTTTTTTTGTTTGAGTATTTATTATCTGCTGAAGCTGCACAATTGTAACATTGAGTATCTTGAACTTTTCTTAATTTTTCATTAATAATCAAGATAACTGTATAAGTTTTACTCCGAACTTTATGTTCTGGACATACACGTCCTTTTACAATATAAATACCATCTTTGCGGTTAAGTTGAACAAAACCTATAGCCTTGTCACCGTAACTTTCTCATGACACCCTACAAATAGTTTAATTATATTTAATAGAAATATTTTGTTTCTTATTTACATTTACATTATTATTATTTTTTTATAAAACTTACATCGATGCTTTAGCACCTCGAACTTCAGCTGAATTGAACCGAATGTCATTTTTCAGAAAATCTGTGACCAGAAAAATATCCACAGCAGGTATATTATCAGAATTAGCCTTTATGAACCCTTTGTCACACATTACTGAACTACTGTTGATTAGTAATCAACAATATTTTATTTTACACTTAACCAAGAATAATTTTGACAGTATATATACGAATAGAAGCCGTTGACAGTACTGACGTGAAAACACTTTAGTATTCTGACGTCACAAACATAGCAGCCAATCGAGGCACATTCGTAGTCACGTGATTATTTTTTAATTTTATATTTTTTATCATAATTCTTTTATAATTAATTTTAGCAAATTTTTAAACAGTTTTTCCCATCGATTATCAATATTATTTATGACAAAATTTTAAAATAAAATAAAAAAAATCGATAATTATTATTTTTTTCGAAAACACAATTGTAGCAGCAGTTGATTCTCCAACATAAAACTTGGCAAAATGGTTAGCATAGGAATTTGAAAACCCTCTTGTTCCATGGTAGACTCAATAAAATTCATAAAAGAAGTCAAAAATACACAGCTACAGAAAACAGCAATAGGAGTTTTTGGTGTTTTTTGACGTATCATTATTGCTTCCGAGTATACCGAACAGCATTCCTTGAAATACCTGATGGAGTTTCCCGAGTTAAATGGTTTCAAGAACAAAATTGTTTCAAGAGTACATCTCGCCCCCCAACAACATTTTGTATGAAACAAAATTGTTTTCAGCTTAATAATCGGTTTTACGAACAACAGAAGGAACGCCAATGGACAATCCTCAGTCACCATTCTTAGCCAAATTATTCATGAGCAAATTTGAAACCGAAGCTAAGCATGAATTCAGTTACTTTCCGAGGGTGATAAGTGAATGATATTTTGCAATTTTCTATTCAAAAAGTAAAAACAGTAGTAAATCCGAAACAATAGCATTCACGTATGAACTCGAGAACAATGCTAGATTACTATTTTTGGATGTTTTAGAGAGCAGAAACAATAAAAATAGGTTATATTTTAATATTCTTAGAAAAAAACACTACCACAAAGAGATATTTTTACGATTAACCATAGCTTCCATAATAAGATGCCTAGTTTAAATTTTATTGTAGATAGATCAATCAATTGTCGTTTAAACAACGATAATTATATCAAAGAATTATAATTAATTAGAGAGGTGTCCGAAGTGAATAATTATAATAATTATTATAAGAATATTGTAGGTAGATTAATTAGAAAACATGAGTTTAAACAATTATTCAAAGAATATTTTACTTTTCAAAAGGAACAAAACAAAAATAAATTCATGGCAATACTATTCCCCAATTAATTCGTAGTAAATCTGGTGTGCTAGACAAGATTTAAAAAGAAGTTGACATTACGGAAGTCTACAAACCGTATAATAAATTCATTCTGAGTAATCCAAAGGATAAAGTAGATCAACATGAAAAATCGGGGATTTATGAAATTAGCAGTCATGATTCTGATCGAAGGTATATTGGGCAAACTAAAAGATCCTTATTAACCAGATATAAAAAAACTCATGCCCATATTAGACATGGGAGAAAAGAAAAAAATTGTATTGCTCAATATGCCCAAATGGAAGATACTAAGGCTTTAAGGGAGGAAATAAAGAAATTAAAGAAAGAACAAGCACAATATAAGAGAGAAATAAGGATGCTAAACGACGCAAATAAAAAAGCGATGGCTGAAGTAAATTATTTGAAGAATTAAATAAAAAATGAAAGTACAGAGAAGCTAGAAAGTAAGGAAAAAATATAGTCATACAAGGCCTGACAATAGACACAGGAGATAGTAACCTTTTAAAGGAGGTGAAGGAAAGGCTTATAAAAGCTGAGGTAGGAGTCAAACCAATAGTAAGAACAGCACGAAGATTGAGAATGTAAACACGGTTGGTGAAGCTTGGTAGAGAGAGAGAGATCTGCCAAGTTTTTTCAGAGAGATCATTGAGAGATCTGTCTATTTGGCATATATATATATATATATATATATATATATATATATATATATATATATATATATATATATATATATATATATATATATATATATATATTAGGTGCGTATAGACCCGGTTGGACCACGCAAAGAATTCCGACTCCATTGTGAGTATTCTTTCTGATCTTCCACACATCTCTCATCCTCTCCGTGGATCCTCTTTCTCTCCTCCATCCACCTTGTTCTCAATCTCCTTGAAACTTCGCTCTCTGATGCGACATTCCACATATGTATTTTGTTTCTGTACTTGCTTCTGTCCTCAATCTCTGTCGGATCCATTTGTGCTCTTCCAAGATCAGTTCTGACTTGTATGATCCTTGACTTGACCCCTTGCATGTATGTAAGAATTTTGTTGGTGAGTTTTGTCGGTGGGAGTCTACTGATATGTCCATAGAATTTCAACCTTCTTGTTCTTATGTCCGCCGCTACGTTGGACATTCTCTCTGTGGTCTTCCTGGAATATAGTTTGTATCCTTCCTCTGTTAGTTTTGGGCTGAGAATTTTCCTCATAATTTTGCGTTCTTCTTTTAGTATGTTTTCTATACCACTTTTTGTGTGGAGTGTAAATGTCTTGCTTGCATATAGTACCTCTGGTTTGGTTACTGCGTTGTAGTGTCTTATTTTTGTGTGTATGGATACGCATTTCTTATTGTAGATATTGTGTGTCTTGCCGTATGCCCTTTTTATCTTCTGCAATCGAGTCTTCTATGCTGTCTTCTCTACTCCCGTGGGTTCGAGGATCTCTCCCACGTATTTGAAATGTGTGACCCTTTTTATCTTGCCATTTTGGACATATAATTTTGAGCAAAAGAATTCGGTTTTTTGAAAGGAGATTTGTAGACCGACTTTCTCTGCACATTCCTTGAGGACTTCTGTCTGTTTGGTCGCCCTTGTTTCATTGTCGGCGAATCGGCCGCAAAGGCTAGGCATGAGATTTCTATATTGTATTTGGTTCGTCCGAGTCATATTGGTTTCCAGTGTCCTTGATTTTTCAGTTCCTTTTCCCATTCCCTTATGACTTTGCCCAGGACCAGGTGGAAGAGGAGTGGGGATAACGGATCTCCTTGGAGTACTCCGGTTTTAATCGGGAAGGGTTCAGAAATTTCTCCCATGAATTTCACTTTAGAGATTGTGACGGTCAGTGTCTGCTGGATCAATCGTAGTGTTTTGGGGTCGAGTTCTTGTTCTTATAGGATGTTGAACAGAGATTTTCGGTCGATGATTTCTTGAAGTCCACGAACGTGCAGATGATTGGGTTAGATTAGGTTTATATATATATATATATATATATATATATATATATATATATATATATATATATATATATATATATATATATATATATATATATATATATAATTTGATATGTTTCTCGACCGTGCAATTTATAGTTTTTTTCTTTGGGAAATTGGTTGTTATCGGGCTGGCGGTCTGCAGTAAAACAAGTGTTTAATCGTCTCAATATTTCGTCATTGTTTTGATGACTTCATCAGGAGACTAATTAATGACTATAGTTTAAAACATGTGTATCTAAATAACGTTCTTGAACGATACGGTTCATACGTACGGTTCATACATACGGTTCGATACGTTCTTGAACGATACGGCGGATAAACTAAATTTTCGAAAAATAATAGAGAATTAATAAAGAGAAAAAATAAATAATGTGTAGATAGAAGGGCTATTTCAGCGAGCTATTAAGCACCCATATCGGATATGATTACACTGAATTGGAAATTGCTACAAAAGAGGAAATAAACGATGACACATTCGAGAAAGTAATCGAAGTCATAAAGACAATGAGGAATAACGAGGCTTCGGAAGAAGATCAGATTGCCATAGAAATAATTAATCATGGAGGACATGACAAAAGGAACTATATATACAGGGTGTCCTATAACTTATTCGCCATAGAGCAACTGGTGATAGTAGAGATCAAAATAATAAGATTTAGTAAATAAATGTGTTGACAAATGTTAACTATTAAAAAGATACAGGGCATTGAAAGTGAAACAAATTTGTTGAAAAATTGAGATTATTTAAAAACCGTTGAAGATATCAGGTTCAAAATCGGAGTAGTTAGGTTTTCAAACGCGACAAATCCGAATTTGGCACTAGCCTGAGCCTAGTTCCTAGAGGGCGCTTGCTACCTAATTTATGAGGAATTAATTCGCTCATATTTTTTACCCTATAAAGCTGGGAATATTGTAATTTCGAAATAGAGAAAAGTCAAAATTTCCACGTAAAAAAGGTACCCTAAGTCAAATATCGATATCTTATGGCATTTGCTATATATTCGGGTTCGAATATTCCATTGCATATCTTGTGGATGGCTGAAAAATATGTAATTCACATGTACCTTAAATTTTGTGTACAAATTATTACGTCTCGATGACAACTGTCATGGTTTTCTGTCTCTCCTATTAAATGTAGGTGGAAACAAGTTCGATCTTGAGTTGGTATAAAATAATGCATAAAAAATCCCCAGACTTAATCAGTTTCCTAATCGTGATTTAAGGGATATGCTCTGCGTTTATGCACAACTAAATTACAATAGTCCTGATCCAGTTAGAAGGTATAAAGAACGCTACCCAACCAAAATCATCCCAGGTCAACAAATTTTTCAAAGAATTTTCAATCAGTTAGGCGAAACAGGTTCGTTCTATTACAACAATCCCGGTGGATGACCGAAACGTATAACAGTAGAACAAGAAGACGTAATTTTGGTTAGTATCGCGGAAAATTCTAAAGGAAGAACTAGGCATTTAGAGGCATCTACGGGAATTAGTAAATCTATCATTTCAAGAGTTCTCCATAAAGAAAAATTGTTTCACTACCATTATTACGCCATGGAAAATCCTCACTTACCAAAAGAGCGATATTTCCAGCACGAATTTTCAATTAACATTTGGTGCAGCATTATCGACAATTTTTTAACCGGCCCATTGAGTTACCGCAGACAGAACGGATATTCAAATTTTAGAAAATGATTTATTAATCCTTCTGGATGGTATACCTCTAAACTTAAGACAAGACAAGTTCAAGCAAGATGGGGCGCCACCACATTTTACTGTTACAGTGCGAAATCATTTGATTCAATGTTTTCCACATCGATGGAATGGACACGGCGGTGAGTTTCCTTGGCCACCTCGTAGCTCAGACATTAATCCGTTACATTTTTATTTGTGTTTTTTTATAATGCAATACACGGGACGAACTTTTACAAAAAATTCAACAAATGGCCAATGTTATTAGAAATGAAGAAAATATCTTCTCAAATGTGAAGCGTCACTTAAGAGCCTGCGAAAGTATATTGAGGTAAAAAGTAGAGTAAAAGTATAAAAAGACACTTCCAGCACATATTGAAGTAAATTTTAAAAAATTGTTTTTTTAAATAAAGTGCGTTGTATTTTTGACATTTAAATGATTTTTTTCCACATATTCAACGCACGCTTTGCGAATTGCAGATTTTTTTAGCCATCGACAAGATGTGCAATGGAATATTCGAACACCAATATCTCGCAAACGGCGTGATATATTGATATTGACCAAGGGTACTTTTTCTACGTGGGAATTATGACTCTTCTCTATTTTGAAGTCAAAATATTCCCAGCTTTATAAGGTAAAAAAATATCAGCGAGTTAATTCCTCACAAAGTAGGTAGCAATCGCCCTCTAGGAATTAGGCTCAAACTAATACCAATTATCTCAATTTATCAAAAATTTAGTTTCACTTTCAAAACCCTGTATCTTTTTAATAACTAATATTTGCCCACATAATAACTAATAACTAACACATTTATTTATTTTAATAACTAACACATTTATTGATTAAATCCTCTCATTTTGATCTCTATTATCGCCAGTTGCTTTGTGGTGGATAAGTTATGGGACATCCTGTATAAAGCCTAACACATTACATTTTATTTCGTATAATCCAGATAAAAGCGAAACGGGCAGATATCTAAATGATAGTCTTAAAGAACATAAATACTCAATTTTACATAATTAAAGACTGCCTTTGCCGAACATTGTATATACCAGAATCATTTTTAACACCAATAATGCCAAATTACTTGGAAATTTTAGAAATAAAAAAAAACACATACGATGGTAAAATCTAACAAACACCCGACTAGACTTCGAAAATACCACAATTATTGAAAGTGCCATAAATTTAACGAGACAAAAAACCGACCTCCATTAGACAGAACATTAAAATTTCAATTTATTTTATATATAACTCTATTTAAAAATGATCGTGAGGCCCAAACATGTCAGAGAATATCTTGAATATATTGTGAAATATATTCAAGTGTGTTTGATTATTATCATTGAAGATTATTATATTAACATGCACTCGAGCAAGACCATACTATAGATATTAGTAATTTAAGACGTATTATTAGACGTATTTTAGACGTAGATTAGTAAGTTAAAACTGTAAATAATAATAGGGCATGGATGCGTATGAAAGCATTCAAATAGAAACATGTAAGAAAATAACGAACGGGGATAAAGGACCTATTCTGTCCAGTTAACTTTTTTTCAATTATTAATGTATCGCTCTGTTAACCTGACGGTTCATGAATTTTACACGCTTTATTAAGTACACTAGTCATATAAATAGAACATAGTTTCGTTTTATATTGAATCATCTACTGATGATGCTAACATGGTTAACGAAAAGTGTGTCGAGAAGTTTAAAACTGTGATTTGGTTTTTAGTGGCAAATTTCTTCAAGTTTAATTATACAGAATTCAGAAATTTGTTCGCAAAAATCTTCGGAACTGGCGATAATTACACTGATAAATACAATATTTGTGGCATAGCAATTTTAGAGTCTTTTTGGTGTAATTATTGATATCTTGAAAACAAATATGCAAATAAATTTTTCACGCACAAATTTTGGGTAACACGCAAATTTATATTTTATATTTTCATCAACTCACGGCGAGAATCTGCAGGGACCAGTGAGGAACATAACGTTTCTCTTTACTCCTATTTATTAATTCCTCAAAGTATGCTTCCAATAGGGTAGGGTGTGTAAGATGACGTGACATCTTATCTGTGCAAAAAATATATACAATTTGCACACAAAATAATTGGGCTTTTGAAAATTTTTTTTTGTCATAAATGGAAAGATCATATATAAGTTTTATAACAAAACTATCTGTTTAAAACTGTGATTTGGTTTTTAGTGGCAAATTTCTTCAAGTTTAATTATACAGAATTCAGAAATTTGCTCGCAAAAATCTTCGGAACTGGCGATAATTACACTGATAAATACAATATTTGTGGCATAGCAATTTTAGAGTGTTTTTGGTGTAATTATTGATATCTTGAAAACAAATATGCAAATAAATTTTTCACGCACAAATTTTGGGTAACACGCAAATTTATATTTTATATTTTCATCAACTCACGGCGAGAATCTGCAGGGACCAGTGAGGAGCATAACGTTTCTCTTTACTCCTATTTATTAATTCCTCAAAGTATGCTTCCAATAGGGTAGGGTGTGTAAGATGACGCGACATCTTATCTGTGCAAAAAAATATACAATTTGCACACAAAATAATTGGGCTTTTGAAAAATTTTTTTTGTCATAAATGGAAAGATCATATATAAGTTTTATAACAAAACTATCTGAATTTTTATTTTTTTCCTTATAATTAAAAAGTTATATCAAATTGAAAATACATTTTTAAATCTAGTACCGATGACATGCCGACAATTCCCGAAAAACAACTGTGACCTCACAATTGTACCGAAGGCTAATATCGCCAATATCGGTTCGGCTCGCAGCAATTCGACATTTCTTTTGCGCTCTTTCTGAAAAGACGTTCGGAAAGAATCCGAGTCTCGGGTAAATAATACAATTTATCGATTTTATAAGTCATTGTTCTATAGGTTTAACCTATATATTTGACTGTATTTGTTGGTTTGCTATCGATTTGAAAATATACTTGCTTTTAATTGTTATTTAGGGTTTCAGTACTATTTTCGACGTTATACTCATATATCTTTACGTAAAATATGGACACTCAACGGTAAGTTCAGAATGAAATGAGATTAGGGTTCCTTTTGTTTTTTGCATTTGTTTTTATAACTTATTTATATTATTTAATTCATGTAGGAAAAACAAATTAACGTGCCAAATTTATAAGAAGGAATATTCCTGCGCAAAGAATCTACATGTTGCAACAAAACCGAACGTAGTAACAATGAGAAGGCTCTACAGGATCGTCTATTTTGTAGGATACGAATAATAATATTCAGTAATTTGAGAAGAATAGACAAAAATAAAATTCGACTAGCAATTTGGAAGGCAATCATATATGAAAAGTCTTATACTTATGAACGTTTTACAGGATAATCTAATTTGTAGATGGTCAGATTTGTGTGATCAGTTGGATGAACATCAACTAGTTAAATTAAGAACTGGCAGAGCAGTTTTTCTGGCATGGAATCAAACCTTGATCTGAAGGAATATGCAAAAAAAGAATAATAGAAAAGTAAACCTGCTATTCAAACAAAAAGCAAAGAAAATGGTATATTTCTATTTATACTATAAATAAAACAAAACAGTTAAATTATTTACAGTTTTTCAGGATTTTGGTACATTTCATCTATTAATTGAATATATTTATTTGATCAGGTATGTTTAAACATAGGTTAGAAATTTCACACTTCGACTATAAAAGTTTTCCACTCCAAAATGTACCTCTTATTTGGGAAATTTTTAGCTGGTCATACATTAGAGTTAGTTGGCAGTCAGACAGTATTAAGAGTCTAATGTGGTGTTTGTAAATTGTAAAAAACTTTTATTAAAGCAATAATGCAGTATGGGTGGATTTTTTGAAAATATTATTAATAGGGTTTAGTGTGGTGGTTTGAAGAATCGGTGTGGTTTTAAAAGTATTGCAAACTTATAAACTTTGTAAAAAAACTTATAAACTTTGTTTAAAAAATATTGCAACAATAAAAGCAATCAAACAAATATGTATATAATTTTGGGGAGTGATTGTTTTTATTCTGAATTGATTATTAATGTAGTTTACATATAATCTACTGTAATATATTATCCTAATTGGGGGAAGTTTTATTATGTATATTTAACAGTGTATTTTTTATTAAAATAAAATTTGCGATTTAAACAGTATGTATGTGTTTTGTTTTTCTAGTTATGATTTGTATTGTTCTTTGCTCAAAAAATAATTACAATACTAGAAAATATCTTTTGGTTCTTTAATATTTAACATTTTTCATTATTTTTGAAAACCAATATTATCAATATTACAAATATATACAAAATATTACTATTTATAAAATTATAATTTTTTTTTGTTTGAGTATTTATCTGCTGAAGCTGCACAATCGTGACATTGAATGTCTTGAACTTTTCGTAATTTTTAATTAATAATCAAGGTAACTATATAAGCTTTACTCCGAACTTTACTTTCTAGACATACACGTCCTTTTACAGTGCAAATAACATTGTTGCAGTTAAGTTAAACAAAACCTATAGCCTTGTCACCGTAACTTTCTCGTGACACCCTACAAATAGTTTAATTATATTTAATAGAAATATTTTGTTTATTATTTATATTTACATTATTAATATTTTTTAAAAAACGTACATCGATGCTTTAGCACTTCGAACTGAATTGAACCGAATGTCATTTTTCAGAAAATCTGTAACCATAAAAATATCCACAGCAGGTATATTATCAGAATTAGCCGTTATGAACCTTTTGTCACACATTACGGAACTAAATTAGTAATCAACAATATTTTATTTTGCACTTAACCAACAATAATTTTGACAGTATAGATACCAATAGAAGCCGTTGATAGTACTGACGTGAAAACACTGTATATTCTGACTTTACAAACATAGCAGTCAATTGCGGCGCGTTCGTAGTAACGTGATTTTTTTTTAATTTTATACATTTTAATTCATTTATAATTAATTGTAACAAGTTTTTAAAAAGTTTTTCGCGTTGATTTAGCTTTAAAATGAAGTAACAAAATCGATAATTATTTTTTATTCAAAAACCCAATTGCTGCAGGTAAATTTAAAGATTTCGACCACTTTTGATCTAATTTTATTATAATTTGAAAGTAATGTCATTTAAAAAATTGGTGGATATTCAGTGTTTCGACTTACTTATTAATTAAAATCTTATTTCATCTTAGCTTAACAAACGATATATTTCCAACAGTTCATAAGAGATGGCGGTAGCATGTCAATTTCTGCATTACGGGAAAGTATGTAAGATGACGCGCTAAGTGGGTGTACAAGACACAAAGTGACAGACAAACGAGCACTTTCTGTTATTGAAGAACCACGCAAAACTCCTCCACCAAGGAAAAAATAAAAGATCTCTCGCAAAATTTTTAGGAATGCCAGAATCTACTTTGAGGTTATTGAAAACTATATGTCGAACTAAACTTGGTAGATATGACATTACCTTTCCAACAGAGGTCGAAAAATGCAACGTCTAAATGCAATGTTTTATGGAATGACCATGAAAGATTTAAGGACACTTGCTTATGAATTCGCTGAAAAAAATCATGTTACACATCGGTTCGATCGAAAAACAGAGACTGCGGGTAAATAATGGCTACGTAGTTTTTTAAAACGACATCCAGATTTGCCAATTAGACAACCAACATCAACAAGCATTGCACGTGCTGTTGGTTTTAACAGACCATAATGCGAATGCTTCTACATAAAAATGAGTGCGGTGTTGGATAAATATAACTTCCCTCGACACCGCATTTACAATATGGAGCAAACGGGTTTATCCACGGTACCTAATAGGCCACCCAAAGTTTTACAACGAAGGGAAAACGAGCAGCCAACAAAATAGCAAGCGCAGAGAGAGGCATAAATGTGACTGTTGTAAATATTATGTCTGCGACTGGCCACTTACTTTGTTCCACCAGCTTTTATATTCGCTGATGGAGCACCTGCTGGATCAATAGGAATGACTTCTGATTCTAGCTTTATTAATGCGGATCTCTTTATTGATTGGTCAAGTCACTTCAGAGATCATACTGAACTTACTGAAAATGACCACATTCTTCTCGTACTAGACAATCATTCCTCACACTGCTCAATTAAAGCTGTGGATTTCTTCCGGAAAAATAATATTGTGGCACTGACTCTGCAACCACAAAGCAGCCATAAAATGCTGCGAGATAATAGAGGTTTTCACGGTGTTCTTAAGAAGTACTACGCTAGGAAGTGTGAGAAATGGTTGAGGAGTCATCCAGGACGGGCGATAACAGTATTCCAGATAACATCTTTATTTACCCTTCCTTATAACAGAGCTGCGAATATTCAATGTGACGTTGAAAGTTTCAAAGCCACAGGAATTTAGCCTTGGCATCCAGATGTTTTTAATAATGCTGATTTTATGGCAAGTACTGTCACAGAACCAAAAAATCCAGAAGATTCCGCAGGAAACACGGTAGAAACGACTAGCCAGGCCGCTTTTACATCACAAGATCCTCATTCAAACAAAGAAGTAAGTGATCAGACCGAAAATTATTCTCAATCCATCACGACTGAACTACAAATGGTGTTTGAAACTATGTTCTATTCTAAAGCAACCACTGTTGATGCCCAATTTTCCCAATGGAGTCTATGCACGAATTCTAATTATGTTATAACTGCAAATAGGGATATAATGCAACCTCCTACCTTAACAAATGTAGAATGCTCACACGATGGGTCAATCTCTGATAAAATACAAAATATTAAACCTTTTCCTAAATCTCAGACAAAAAGATGAACCAAAAGAAAACACATTAAATCTGAAATAATTAGTAGTTGTCCTTATAAATCCAAATTAGAAAACCAAGTAAGCAGAAAGCTGAACCAAAACCCAAAATGCCTAAAAAGCCTTTGAAAGCACCGAAGAAAAGTAAAACAAGCAAGGTTTGGACGTGTCTTGGATGTCAAGAAATATTTAAAGAACCCATTACGGAAGACTGATGTAAAAATGACATCGTTTAACCTACGCTATTTTATCGGCTTTGCTGCGTCAACTTACCCAACGGGTTGTGTGAAAGTGCGCATTTAGATTTTTTTATTCAAATTAACCCAAAAATAAAAATTGTGATTTTGATTTAAGTGTTTTTTTAGTTACCAATTAGTCAAATATATATAATATATAGACTTGATTTTGAAACGTTGATTTTTATTTTGTTTATAACCGATTATTTCAAAAGTGCGTCATTTTACACCACCCTATCCTACATATTATGTCCATTGCCAGGTTATCTCCTTTCGAATGTAGTATTTTCTATGTAGTTAACAATAAAATTTTTGAGGTATATGTAATTTATGATTTTTATAGAACTTTGATTGTAATTAATTTTAAATACAATGCCTTTACAGTGAGTAAACAGTGCCGACAGTTTTTGTTATGGGTGCGGAGAGCTCAACTTAAAAGGTAAAAATCAAATTTCACTACGCTTGTGCTTGTGAACTATATCGTCATTTGCAACTCTGCCATTCATTTTGCCCATTAGTATTATATTTATTTCTACTTACTTTCTATTCAAAAATATTTATTTACCGCATATATCTGATAATCACTTTTGACGGATATCTTTGTATCTAATAAAAAGTTGGGCAGATAACTGAAACTCATTCAGGACACTGGAGAGATTGATGATACCAAGATACGCATGTACGAGTTGTGGCTATTAAATAATGAGACTAACGCTGCTACAGAAGTACGCATGCGCCAAACGCCAGCGACCAACAACTGTTTAGCATGAAGTCTTCTCTTTCGAATGCAGTAGCTCTCGCTTCTGTAAACAAATCCGTATAACCATAGCCTTCGTCCTCATTAGAGTTGTTTTAGCATTGTTTGGCTACCCAAAGTTCTTACAACGAAGGAAAAACGACCAGTCAACAAAATAGCAAGCGCTGAGAGAGGCATAAATGTGACTGTTGTAAATGCTATGTCTGCGACTAGCTACTTTGTTCCACCAGCCTTTATATTCGCTGATGGAGCACCTGCTGGATCAATAGGAATGACTTCTGATTCTAGCTTTATTAATGCGGACCTCTTTATTGATTTTGTCAAGTCATTTCATAGATTATACTAAACCTACTGAAAATGATAACTAGCAGATAACTGAAACTCATTCAGGGGGCCTGAAGAGATTGATGATCCCAAGATACGCATGTACGAGGTGTGGCTATTAAATAACGAGACTGACGCTGCTACAGAAGTACGCATGCGCCAAACGCCAGCGACCAACAACTGTTTAGCGTGAAATCTTCTCTTTCGAATGCTTCTGTAAACAAATCCGTATAACCGTAGCCTTCGTTCGCATTAGAGTTGTTTTAGCATTGTTTTTGTTTTGCCGGAATCATGTTAAGTGTAACAATAGAGCAACAAATTGTTGAAAAACTTTCACTTGAAACTTGGAAAACTCGCTACGGAAATTAAAAATTTATTGAAAAAAGTGTATCGCAACGAATGTTTATTGCGTGCACGTGTTTTTGAGTGGTTTAAGCGTTTTCAAAATGACCGAGAAGACGTTGAAGATGATCCACGCCCGGATCGCCTTTTCACCGCCTTTCAAAAACGGATAACAATATCGAAAAAATCTGTAATCTGGTTCGAGTTGACCATGAGTTAAGTATTCTTGCCGTTGCTGAAACTGTAGGAATTGACAAGGGATGCGTACGTGCAAATTTTATATAATAATTTTAACATGCAAAAAGTATGTGCCAAAATGATGTCTAAAATTCTCACGTTTGAACAACGTGCTCGCAATATGTTTGTACTGACACTTTGAATGCCATTGAAAATGATCCAAACATATTGACATGAATAATAACATGTGACGAATCGTACTTTTTTACTTATAATCCTGAAACAAAGCGCCAATCCTTGCACTGGAAGAGCTTAAATTCACCGAGAGCCAAAAAAGCTCGAATGAGCACAATTCAAAGCAATGAGGATTGATTTTTTTTTCGATATTCATGGGATTGACCTTCACTGAGTTCCTGAAGGTCAAACTATTAATCAACATTAGTAGCTTCAAGTTCTTGCTAAAATCGGTGAAAGAATAATGAAAAAACGACCCGAATTGTGGACAAGGACAAGAACAAGTCATGAGCTCTCCGCCAAAAGAATGCGCAGGCTCATTCTGCATTGTCTGTCAAGAGATTTGTAGCCAAGTACAGCATTCCAGTGCTAGCCCATCCACCTTATCTGCCGGATCTGGCGCCGTGCGACCTCTATCTGTTTCCTAAGGTGAAATCTGCATTAAAAGAAATAAGATTTGAATCCGTTGAAGCTGTGAAAGAGAAAGCGGCACGCATTCTGAAGGAGCTGACAGAAAAAGACTTTAAGCACTGTTTCGAACAATGGAAGATTCGCATGGAGTGTTGTAGGGATCGAGGAAAGGTGTATATTGAAGATGATAAGTAAATATGTATGAAATCAAAATAAAATGTTTTACAGCGCCAGTTTCGTTATTTAACAGTCACACCTCGTATATGTTCATGTGGTATTTTTTTTGTTTTTTTTATGTATTTTACGATTATCCCTTCAAAATATGATCATATCTTCAGATATTTACGATTGCCGTAGAATAAAGCACTTCTATGACGGCCATTCTTATATACACTCATGAGAATGAAACGATCACCTGAAATCTTTCAAAATTTACATTTTTTAACAGAGTTCAGGAGTCTCTGGATAGTGTCACCTCTTAAACTAAATATCCAATCAATTGTTTTCGCCAAATACTTTGTTATCAAGAATAGCTCTAAATAGTCTCTCCCTGTCGAATGCATTTTGGTTGGTCATCTTATAAGATGGTTTTAGAAAACATCAACAAAGTGAATTTCAACGAGAAGATCGCTCATAATCATGATTTTAAATGTCAAACAATTCAAGATGATATAATTAAAAGTTTTACATACATTTTAAGACGGAGCATCATCATTCTTTGAAATCATTCTTTGAAATTTTGTAAAGGGGTTGTTGGTAAAAATTAAAATCCATAACAGTTGCGGGATTTAAAATAATTGGCACTAAAAAAGAAAGTGTCCTTAGGCTGCCCCCTCAATCTAATCTTTACCTTTAAGAAAATATCCGTTATGGAATAGAATTAATATAGGATATTTGTCTTCAAGAGTCAAACCCTTAGTTCTAAACCCTCTAAACTGAAAAATCAAAGGTTTAGACAAGGTACAAATGTTGCCAAAAAAGGGTACTGTTGCCTACACTAAAAATCACAAACGTCAATTGTGCACGAAACTTATTTATGTGTCACCGCTAAAAAGAAATTAGTTTTTCATGGGCCACTCAATAAGAGATATTCATCGAGCCTATAATAGCTTCATTATTAAGAACTAACTCTCATATATTCGTCCTTACTAACTCCTCGCATGCCTATATATATATATATATATATATATATATATATATATATATATATATATATATATATATATATATATATATATATATACATCAAATATCATCATCATCATCATTCAGCCATTATCGATCCATTGCAGGATAAAGGTCTCCCCAGCATGTTTCCTACTCACGCGATCCTGCGCGAACTTTCCTCTGCCATTAGGGTCCAATATACTTGATGATGTCATCCGTCCATCGTGTTTTCGATCTTCTTCGCGAACGTTTATGATCAAGCGATATCCATTCCAGAACTGCTTTGGTCCATCTGTTGTCGCATTGCCTCGCCTCGCCAAATGGCCTACCCACTTCCATTTCAATTCCTTCGCTTTTCCAATGATGTCACATACCTTCGTTTGTTCTCTGATCCATATGCAGGTATATCTTTTTTTTTTCTGTCCCGTTTTGTAATGCCAAGCATACAACCTTCCATTGCCCTCTGTACAATCCGAAGCTTTTGAATTGATTGTGATGTGAGTGTCTATATTTCACTTCTGTATGTCACTTTCCGCATACAACTTTCCATTCCCCTCTGTACAACTTGAAGCTTTTGAATTTATTTTGATGTGAGTGTCTATGTTTCACTTCCGTATGTCACTTTTCGCATATAACTTTCCATTCCCTTCTGTGTAACCCGAAGCTTTTGAATAGATTGTGATGTGAGTGTCTATGTTTCACTTCCGCATATCAAAACAGGCAGCACACGCTGATTAAAAACCATTCTCCTCAGACAAAATGAAAATCCATTGAAATCCTTTGTCCAAGATGTATGCAGTAGTCCTTTAAATCACTTCCTAAAATAAATTCTTCTGTTGACATGACATGTCTTGTGTGTTCTTGTAGCTCATCTTGTCAGAGGAGAACGATATCATCTGCACATCTAAGATGGCTTAGGTATGCACCATTCATTTTTATTCCCTCCAGATTCCCCAATCCAGATTCCGAAATACCTCTTTAAGGCAGGCTGAGAAAAGAACAGGCGATATTGAGTCACCCTGCCGTACACCACGTTTTACGTTGATTATAACTTCAAAGTCATCCATTTAAACTATAGCTATAGCTTCCTCATACATGGATCTCGGTAGGTTCACATATATCTCATAGTATATATCACATAGTATATTCTAATAGTATACTTTATTATTTTCTAATATGATACACTTTATGATACCAATACATATTTTATATATGAATTTATCTACATCGTTATCTAACTCTTTTGTTGTTTTATTACGTAGATTTTTACGTCAAAGGTGTAAGAAAATAGGTTGTTATTTATTGGGTTATGCGGGAAATATTTTTGGTGTTCTATAATTATTTTAGAGGACTATATATTGCCCAATTGCCCAAGCTCATATATTGGTCAAACTAAACAATATTTCAAAACAGAATAAATGAATATAAAAAAAGCATTAGAAACCTTGAACCAAACGTAACGGTACTTTCAAAACATGCCATATATAATGACCACAACTTTCATTAACATAAAACTTTTATTTATTAACATTTCATTATTTCATTAACATACAAATTTTAGATTTTGATAAACAATATAAAAAAAGAAATATAAAAGAAATGATTTATATAAAAAAAACATATAAAACCATTAATTTCAGAAATGATACTGATAATTTAAGTTGTGTATATAATGACATTAAATTTATTATTTATCACATTACATTACATATTATACATTACATTAAATTTCCATTAATATTTTTTTATTTTGCATCTAACACCATTACAAGTGAAAAATCCAAAATTGTTAGGTTATAATAAAAAACAAAACAAAATATCAAGGTAACAAATCCTTAAAATGTATCAAAGTCAAAAATGTTTCAAGTGATTGCAAAACCATACAAACTTTTTAAGCCAAAGTGTTGTAAAACATAGACCTCTTGGCATCATAGCATCAATGATCTTCACCGTGACTTGGGGCTATATTCTATGTAAAAAGTAACACGGAATTTATCAAGCCCACGTAAAATATTATTTCATTTTTTTTCTAGCAGCACTGTGCCACTGTCCAAGTTGAGCGCGATAGGTCAACTAGTTTGTTTATATTAGCTAGTTTTGTTAGACGACGTCAAGTGTGTATTGCAATTTAACTATGAATACAAACATTGAGCAAAGAGTTTGGGATAAATTTTGGGTATCAAAATTTCTTCAAAAGAGCTTCGGTGAATCGTTCATACGACATATGAGTGGTATAAATGGTTCAAACAAGGTGGAGAAGTGGTAGTTGATTTGCCTCATTCTGGTCGATCTTCAATGTCTACAAACCACGAAAACATAGACAAAATCAAGAAAGTAGTGCTCGAAAATCATCGTATCGGTCTTAAGGAGTAGGTTTCAAAGTGAAGATATCTTTTAAGTCCGTTCATAAAATTATGACTTATAGACATGAAATGCTTTGCCGCACGACTGGTTCCGAAAGAGCTCAGTTTTGTCCAAAAAGGACGTTGAACGCTGGAACACATTGGTCGCTGAAGACCCCCTTCTACGGACCCGACCCTCACGAAAATGAAACTTCTTAATAAATTTATCTTAGTTAAGAGAAAAGAGACCTTTTTTGAAGAACATTCAATTTCCTACAAAGATATGTAATAGTCTTTCCACAGTAATGTTCCGCTGAAGAGCTATAAAATTCCAAAGTTAAAAAAATCCTAATATTTAAATGGGAAAATGAAATTTGCGATGCGCCATCTCTTGGCGCATACATATCCTGATACATTATCCTGATTTTCATCTAAAGATTTTTCTAGAAGAGTATCAGAACTTTGAAACGTAATAATGGCAAGATTGTTTGAAATGTAAATGTCCTTTAGATAACTGCTGTGTTAAATCATTGTGTCAATTCACTATGGAAAGATATAAGTACTATACAAGCTACAATGTGTAGAAATTATTCGTATTTACCATCAAAATCAAAAATTATTTTTTCCGACGAAGCGCAGGGGGGGTTTGTGAACATTTTTTCCGACGAAGCGCAGGGGGGGTTTGTGAACAAACATAATACAGGATTTTCATCGATGAAAATTCTAAAGTGATTCAGGAGTTGTTCATCCTTAGAAAGTCACTGTTTGGTGAGGTTTTTGGTCTGATGGAGTGATAGGACCTTATTCCTTTGAAAAAAATAATGAAAATCGTGTTACTCTTAACGCTGAAGGCTATATAAAGAGGAGGGTAAACCAAATATAAACCGGAATTTTACAATTACTTTCTTCAGCCAATCATGAACGGGCTGTCAGTGTAGGTCATTACAGTGCAATGTATTAGGAATGGTGGAAACGCTGGATGAGCTATTTTACTCAGTTCTCTTGCCAGTACAGCTATGAGTGAGGAACATGTTCCAGTATCCGCTACTTAACGTGTTATAACAAAGTTTCTAACCAAGTAAGGCGTTAAACCATCCGAAATATTAACTCGGTTGAAGGTTCAACATGGGGACGATACTCTGTCTCAGACCCAGTGTTTGGTTGGGCCAATAAGTTTAAGACTGGACGAGAAAGTATGGTAAATGTAAGTCATAATCGACATCCCAGGTCAAGTGTCACTACTGACAACATTGGTACAGTTCGTGATCTTATCGAAGGTGACTGTCGGCCCACGACTCATGAAATCGCTTTTAAGGTGGATATTAGCTTTGAAACTGCTGAAACAATCATTAGATATCAACTTGCTTCAATAAAATCTGTGCCCGATAGGTTCCGAAATTGTTGACCGAAGATTAAAAAACATCCGATTGCAAGTAAGCCAGAGACTTCTTAATTGATTTCGGCGGGAAGGAGAATTGTTTAAAGCATATCGTGACATGCGATGAAACGTGGGTGCATTCTTAGCCTCCAGAATTAAAAATGGTGAATAAGGAATGGCGCAGAAAAAACGAAATCTGTGCTGTAATGGCCAAAACCCGCTTCTCAGCCGGTAAGGTTGGTACGTATGATTGACGTAGGTGAATGCTGCCTACTACTGCCAGCTGTTGGAGGCAACAAAATCGGCTTACAGGAGCAAAAGACGCGGTGTCCCCATCAGAGACACCCTCCTCCTCTATGACAATGCCAGGCCACACACAGCGGTTTTGACGAAGGAAAAACTAGAGTATATGCATTGAGAAATCCGTAAACACCCTTCATACAACCCAGATTTGTTACCCTGTAATTATTTTTTGTTTGCGCCCTTGAAAGATGTTCTTGGAGGGGTACGATTCGACAACGATGGAATTGTTGATTGACTGATGCCCAAACTCTAAATTTCTTCGAGCAAGAAATTCACAAGCTTCCAAACCGCTATGAAAAATATGTAGAACATGAAGGAGATTAAATCGAAAAATGATCAATAGATTAAAAAATTATCATTTATGTTTTGTATTATTTTATAAATAATAAATATGTATAAAACAATTCCGGTTTATATTTGATTTACCCTCATATGTTAACAGAATATATTTGTACTGAACTGATAAATGTAGATACAAACAATATGAATTGTTTTTGGATAATTTTTTTTGAGGTTATGTTAAATCTCTAGTTTACAGATATAAACCCCGAACAATTCTTGACCGCAAAGAAACATTCACGTTACCATTGAAAATATACTACGCAATATATGCGAATGAGTAATTGCAAATTGACTCCAGAATGCATATCATCAGATGCAGTCGACATTTCAAAACATAATGCCAATATTTGACTTCAAACAAAATAAAAAGTTATTTTTATATTTATTATATTATCGTATATAATAAATCCGTAACCGTATCCGTAACTCATAGCCGTATTATCACTTATAATTATAATTGTGCCTCATTTTAAATTTCTGACAATCTTAGTAAACAACTGCTCAAATGATATTTGATGGCATTGTACCATAAAATGGCCTAATAGGTAGGAGAATATTACTGAACAAAGGAGTCAACATAAAATTTAACTTATAAAAAATTTACCCTTGATTCAGGAGGTACTTTAACCCAAAAATGTGTTGTTATTCGTTCTTGTTTTGTTAATGCACTGAGTACACAAGTATATACAATCAATAGTTATGCAGTGAAATATGTAATCATTCTGAAACATAACATTGTATGATTTTAGATAAATTACTAGTTATAACAAACTTAAACTACACAAAATAACATTCGTATTTACGGTGGATTAGTACGGTTTACTCTATGTATTCGGGCTTGTTGTTTGACTGCAAATACTAATTTTGTTTTGAAGTTATAGTCCGATATGTCGATATAATAAACTACGACATGGTCAGGATTAGCCGCACAAATTGCAGATATTTTACCGCAAACAGAATTAGCTACAGTGAAGTTAATATTCGATTTTCATTTTGGATCAGATAAATCAATAACCAGAGAAAACCAATTTTATAATAAACACTCTTGTTATTATCATTATATAAAAACAAATTAAATTCATGGGTGACATCTCAGAGCCCTTCGAAATTAAAACTGGACTGAGTCGATGGGATGGCCTCTTGCCACTCTTATTTAACTGTGTTCTAGAAAAAGTAATACAGGAGTGGCGTGAAAAAAAATCGGCCCTGAATATTGACCAGCCCATTAAACTGGGAAGAACCAATATCAAAATTGATTTTCTGGTTTGTTGATGATCCAGCAATTTTGGCTCAAGATATATTAACGGCACAAAAACAGATTGAAATTCTAAATGAAACAGTAGAAAAAGTAGGACTCCAATTTTGAAAAGACACAATACATGACTGCAACAGACTAAGAACACCATTTCTAAAGACAAAATATGGCAATATCAGACGAGTCTCCCAATTCAAATATCTAGATGAAATAATCATGAAAAAAGGGTTTGGAAAAAACGGCCAATAAGGGTAGATGTCAAAAAATGGAAACTGCATTGAGACTTACACAAAATATTTACAACAAAGAATGCATATCTAAAAAAAACTTAGACATTACAACACTGTTATTAAGCCAGAATGTCTATATGGGTTAGAAACGCTCATTTTGAATAGAAAGAGAGATATCGAGTAGATTGAAAAGAAAGAAAGAAAAATCATAAGAAAAATCTTAGGCCGCAAACAAATAAATAGCACTACATACCGACTTCGAGAAAACCAAGAAATCAAACAATACACAGATATACATAGCGATATGAGAAAAAGAATACTTAAGTTTTACGGACACATTAAACGGATGAATCCGAGTAGGCTAACTAGATAAATAGTCGAATTTTATGAAAATAGGAGTAGAGCTAAAGTAGAAATAATTAAATGGATTGCTGCAATTAAAGAGGACCTAAGATCGCAAATATTACACAAAGTGAAATTCAGGATAGAGCCTGTTTCAGACACCAAGGTTAACGTTTGGGAGGTTGGCCAGAGAGAAAAATGTAGGAAAAAAGTAAGAATAATTATTATAATTTAGCATTATTTAATTGCAACGTATTTAAATATGTATTGGTCGGCAAATTGGAAATATATTTTATACAACAAAAAATTGCTTATGCCAATTACGGTGATATAAATATGTTACTTCTGAATTATATTAATTTTCCAATATGCATAGAATCTGAGATATTACACAATTAATAACGTTTGTTTCAGGGTGGTAGACAAAATTTGAGTTGTGCGAAAAGTGAAATTGAAATTAGAATTTGTATATATTCCTTCACAACGTATCCAGCATTCGTTTCTTCATCAGGTAGCCAGACTATCCGGTACAATTTTAACGGTTTTCCGGCATAGTAATTCGAGAAATGTAATACAATTAACCGTCCTTTCTTTATAAAAGAACAGCCTTCGCGTAGTCCGAATTCTAGTAAGTTAGGCATTCATTTTTTTGAAACCTGGCTTAAAGCCACTGCCAATTGCACTGTAAATTACATTAACATGTTCCAAGCACAGCCAAGTACCACAGTTTTTACAAAAATATTTCGTTTTTCTGTTCTTTTTCCTATGACAAAAACTGCATCTTCTGTGTTCTCAAATATTTCGTGCTTGATTTCCTCGGGAACTACTACTACACATACTTCTTGCTCTCGTAACCGCAATGCCTTTTTTAAATTATCGTATGTTGCTATTATTTTTTGACAGTCTAATACTGTACAGACTGTTGTTTCAGAAGTAGTCTACGATTTCGATTCCAGTTTCGAAAGCTATTATTGGCAACATAAATTATACGCTATTGATTTCAGCAACGTTTAATAAACTAGAAAATATCACTGTTGGCCGCCGCCTGGTATTACGTGCACAATCATCTTGTCATCTTACCACCGCCCTTGGATTTATTATAAGTTTCAATAATATCAGATTTTCCACTGGCTTCACAAACACAATAATTCTTTTTTCACATTAGCTCCGTTCTTCGGAATATAGGAAACTAGGCTAATGTTTTTTTCAAAACAATACTTGGATTAATTTTTCGATCTTTGCCACCAAGAATAAACTGTAGAAGCTCTTTTTTTGTTTTTTTTCTAATAGTACCAACAATTGTCAATTTCTTCGCCTTTATCGATTTTGCAAGGTTTACGCTGGTAAACCAGTTATCAATGGTTACTGTGCTCTTGCTTGTTGGTATCATCTGGCTGTTGCCCTGTATACACCTCAATGTGACTAGTATAATACAATTTTGTCGCATAAGGCAAATATTTTAATACCATACTTATTTGGTCCACTTGGTATGTACTGCATCTTCCTCGAAACACCTCAACTCTCTCATCTACAGTTACATACGCTGAACGACTGAAACATTGCTTAGAGTTTTCATTGAATCTGTCAAACAGATCTCTAATAGGTGCTAGTTTATCAACTATTTTTCTTTCCTTTCGTCTGTCAGCGTTATCGAATCTTATGCACATAAGAGAAGAAAACGACATCGATGTTTTCCATACCTTTACCAAATTAATCCTATCTGCACCTCTGCGCCAGCAAGGCATAAAAAGCCCATCAGTGCTTTTATGCATT